>JALPBZ010000003.1:0-227797 GCA_026538355.1 Cryptococcus sp. GC_Crypt_5
CAAAATCGGGGCATGACAGGGGCGAAGACGCTACCCGGTTCGACCAGCAACAATGCTGGTCTCGGTATGAGCATGAGTACCGAGGTCGCGCCTGGTAAGTGATGAACTCATCGCGTAGCCAGATTGACTTCTGATACTGACTTTTCGAACAGATCCAGGTGACGAGTCAAGCGAAGGCGCCGATGACGATTATTAGTAGTATCTTGATTGTGCATGACGTCGCATGACCTTAATGGAGCGCTCTTTAATGCAGGACAACTGCAGGCCGCGCTAGCTGACTAAATGTCAGCCTCAAATAACGTCTCAAAGGATTGCTGCCCGGCTCAGCGAGAACAGCTCCTACCCTTTCTTCAGCCATACTCGTCATCGCCATTGACCTCGTCATAGTCACACCTTTCATTCTTGAATGTCGCAGAGGTTCGCTGATACATGACGGTTGGAGAAAGGTGGTCAGTCTGTCAAAGCTACAGCGCTTCAGCACGAAAGACTGACCGCCACGCTATCTGACTGATGGTCGACCTCAAGACAACAATGGATTGCTGCTCAGCTCGGCGACACAGGACTTCCTATCGTGTCTTCAGCCTTACTCGTCATTGACGTCGTCATAATCAGG
The DNA here is from genome assembly GCA_026538355.1 of Cryptococcus sp. GC_Crypt_5. Taxonomy (NCBI): domain Eukaryota; kingdom Fungi; phylum Basidiomycota; class Tremellomycetes; order Tremellales; family Cryptococcaceae; genus Cryptococcus; species Cryptococcus sp. GC_Crypt_5. The sequence continues at coordinate 614 of JALPBZ010000003.1, forward strand.
GCGACCTGTCATAACACAGTGTTGCAGAGGTTCTTTGATACATGACCGCCAAAGAAAGGAGGTCAAGGTATGCGAGCTTCTGCTCGCTCTCTTCTCTAAAGGTACAAATGCAGCTTGCAATTCTTGAGCACCGTAATCCCTCTTGATCTACTAATTTCCGCTCGATTCACCACTGATTCAGTATTCATCGGAGCTTATCACCATGCCCACAAGAAGATACAGAGTTGACACGACAGAGTCAGCATGCCTCGAAGCGCTCGAAACCCTCACGAGTGAGTCTTCATTAAACTCACCAACCCGACAATAGCCTGTGACAAGGATCGCCGTGCAAGATCTCATTGCCAGTCTTATCCACCTTTGTCCCGCCAAGAGACTGACCTTGTGGTTCATTCACAACGCGGTACGCGACGCTGACTACTGTAACGTATGGTCCAATCCACCTGTTGACTCGTGCCAGACTATACTGCTGAAGACATCCAAGACTTGATTTCCCCTTTGCTACAGGACATCAAACTCGGAAATGCCTCATGGTTCAACGAAGAGTCTCTCAGTGAAGCGGAGCAGGGGATCCATACCATCCTGCATCAGCAGCAGTCACCCTATGTGAATCTGTGCCAGGAGGAAGAGACCTCAAAGTTGTTGACACAGTGTCTCTTGGCTAACACCAAGGACGCTAGACGGGAGCGCTTCAATCCCTTTGTCGATGATGATAGGCATCAGCACCATCAGGGAGCGTACCCCGAGAGCGATTCGACCATGACCATCCGGCAGAGGTTGCAACATGAGCTATATGAGATGTATGAGACCGCACATCTCTGTGAGTACATTGTCCTTTACCCTTGTCAATCCGCAAATCATCCCTTTCCATGTGTTTTCTGGGCGCAGAGCAGAATTCTCTAGTGGGGTCTCGTTCCCCGCCAGCCATTCTTGTGGTCTCTGACGTTTATTGAACTCCGCGCAGCCTACAGCCTATTGCCACTCCCTGGACAGTCCGTTGTTTTTAGCTCACTGCTTGTAATACAGCCACATACAACCTTGATATCAAGCTCAAGGACGAATTGGATCAAGCCCGTGTACCAATCCACAAAGAGACCTGTCCTTGGTACTATATGACGGACAATGGAGGAATGCGGGCCTCCATCCGCGCAAGTCAGTTGGGTAATCCCTTGGCCCCATTGTACAACAGACATGGGCATCTCAGGCCCGAATTCGAACACTACTGGATGGCATATACCAAGGTGCACAGAGAGACATTCCCACATGAGATCTCTGCCGCAGACCAGGATTCAGAAGCAACCGATGTAGGATCAGGCTATGACACTTCTGATCACTGGAACGCAAGCGATGATGATACAGTTGCTGCGGACACTGATAGCGATTGATGCCACAAACTCTTCTGCACAATTTTGATAGAGCATGAAGTGACAAGCTGGAATGATGCATGATGACTTGAAAGACGCAAGTGACGTCTTCCCATATTCTGTGTCTGACTATGTAATCCTCTTTACACTTGCTGCATGTCTGATCCACGAATATGCTGATGCTTAGTGTCAGTGTCTTCTTGTGTGCGTGAAAGTGTGTGCTGCTTTGTGCACCCCTCACAAACAAAGATGGTGGCAACCAATACTGTATCTGTATATTGAGTACTGTTGGGCGCAAGATCTATCACTGAGACTGCACGCTAAGCTAGATAATCGCTTTCGACCTCGGAAGATGACAAGGGATCGACCCAAGCCAACAAGAAGGCATGATTCTGCCTTCGTACAATTTTGCTCGTCATTGCCTGATGTCATGTTCACATCTCTAATTCAGAGGTGTCACAAGGATTTGCTGATCATTTGACTGGTGAAGAAAGAAGGCCAGGCTGTTGGAGCTGCTGCTTGTGCTGTTGCCTAGTATATGAAGGACAGTACATCCTCTTTATCCACCGGTTTACATTCTGATTCATTATACTACGATCACTCGCAACATTCCTCACGCACAGCATCAAAGCCTGCAATTATGTCTACCACTGACATAGGCATCTACACGTCGGTCGGGCAATGTATCGAGAAACTCGAGTCAATCACTGGTGAGTACAACCCTATTCCAATCATGAAACCATCAGTAGCGCGAAAGAAAACGAGCTACCAACAACTCGGACTACGAGTCTCATGCCTGTTATCTAACCGGCCCTGCTCACATCGAATGTACCCGTGATAAAGCCTTTGCACCCGCTGACGTGAGCCAATACACCCGTTTTCAAACGGTAGGCCACAATCAGGAAGACCTTTTTGAGATGATGGCTTCTTTGGAACAGATGATCCGTACTAGGGAAGCCTCATGGGTCGACGAACCCTGCTTGAAGGACATGAAGAAGAAGATCAAAGTCATTTTGGAAGATGATCGATCACGTGCTGGGAATTTGTATCGCGAAAGCAAGGAATCGCGGCCGTATTTGTCTCAGTGTCTTACACGCCTTACCATGCTCGCTGATCGGGATCGCTGCATCCCTCTCGATGAAGATCCTGACCCCGGGAGTATCAGGGTGGGAGAGTTTCCCGAGGACGAGGCGACGCAACAAATCCTGGAGAGCCTGAAACAGCTCGGTGAGTGTACCAACGTCTGCTTATCATAATGCCCATTGTTCAGCTATTCCTTCGGGGTTTCTGATGGTTTCCATTCACATACGAGTAAGATGCGACCTACGCTTCGTGGTCCGCTTCATCAACGTATGCTCTGAGCTAAATGTCCACGACCCAGACACTCATGGTAATCGGATCAAGTTCCAGCTGGATGTAGTCCGGTGCCGGATCAATGACCGCGAGTGTCCGTGGTTCGGTATGCCTGACGATGATGAGATGCGGGACTCGATCGACCAATATCTGATGCGTTCACAAATTGTTGACTTATATCACAATTCTCCATATTCTAGATCCAAGATCCAAGACTACCTGATCGAACATACCAAGATTCACAAGCGCAAGTCTCCAAGAGACCCTATAGCAAGGCGAGGAACGCGTTGCGGCTGTCGCCGTGCTGAAGCAGGCTTTACCATAATTGATCATTCAGTCATAGACATTGATTTTGCCACTATTGATTGGTCAGTCACAGACATTGATGATTCCGAGGCTGCAGTCGATACTGCCACCGCAGCCGGTACTCAAACTGCGGCTGATACGCAGACTGCTGCCGACACTGATACTGCCGCCACAGACTCTTGCGTGTGATGGTCAGTCAGAGTATCAGGCGACGAGCTGGAACGATGATGCTGAATGAGTGATACGAGCAGTATCTTGTATACAGCTGTATACAGAATGCGAGATCTTCCATATGGCTATGTGCGATACCTGTGCATTACTGCAGCGCTCTGCTAGTCCTCGTGTGAATCCGTGAAGAACGATCCGCCAAACTCCAACGAACCTCTCTCGAACACCTCTTCTTCGAGTTGATGCCACCCCACTCCCAATTGCGACAGAGGCCAGAACGCCATTGGCAGGGCCCACCATTTTTTCTGATACACTACCACTCGGACTGTCGCAGCGAACGACTGAGTACAGTAGTTCGGTTTATGGCCTTGCGCTAACGGCGCAGCGAAATTGAAGAATGTTTCTTTGTCTCTTGGACAGCTGGCTTCGACTGTGATTCGCCTGAACCATCCTCGTATATCGAGCAAGACCTTTCTGGTAGCGTAGGAGATAGTGCTTGATAGACCGAGGGACAGACCGAGGATTGAAGAGGATGTGGGCGGCTTGAAGCTTATGAACGGGATTTGTCGTCCTTGATATCCTATCAAGTACGCTTGTACCCCCGGAATCGCCGTTCCGCCAGCCAAAGATAGGCCGGTGTGCGTATCGTGATTCCGCGCTTGAAGCCATATGTAAGCATTGGGGAAAGAGTGCGCCCAGTTCTTCTCGATGTGCACATGTGCTACCCCCTCTTGATCGATGGTAGGTACAATATCGATTTGTGTGGGGTCGGGGAACGTCGTTTGTGCGTCAGAAGAGGGGTGGATCGAGAGCTCGAATGAACACGACGAGTCGACGGAGTGGACGTGCCATTGAATAGGCAAGGGAAGGTGCGCCATGAAGCCCGCTGGCGTAGAACTTGGCTCATCGGGTCGCCAGGGTATCCGGTCTGGATAGTTGGCATCTTCTTTGGTACTCGAGGAGGTACTGGTACTCGTACTGGTACTCGTACTCGCTGAAAAGATCACTTCGTCCGTCATCAAACTCCAGTCGACGCAGTCCCATTTCGAGCCATCTGGCGACGCCGAAGTCCAGACAAAGTCACCCGAGTCCCATTTGATACTAAACCCGTACGTCGGTTCCTTCCCACCATCATCACTCGAGCTTGAATCCGAGGTCGTCGAGTTGACGCTGCCCAAGAGCTCAATGTCCAACTTCTCAGGAAAGTACTCGCGCTGCCAATACTGCTCCGAAGACGCCGAGACGTAAGTGAAGGAGATCATGAACGCTTTCCGATCGCTGGGTTTCTCATCTTTATCTTTATTGGCGAGAGCAGCGCGGGCAGCGGCTGGCACGGCCGAGATGATCAGTGCGATCGATGCGCCTGAGGGTAAGCGGAATTTGTTGTAGTACCCTTCGAAGGTCACCCCGAGATGGGGCGAGTAGTGGTTGATCGGTGACGAGGACGAGGACGAAGATGAGAAGGGCCACATGGCTGCTGGATGTATCGATGAGCGTGATCGTAAGGTGTAGTTGAGATGCGATAGAATTGGCGATATAGGCGGAGAGAACTGGTCGAAGGTCAGAGGTCAAAGGTCAAAGATCAACATCACGGTCTGTGTACGCATCGCTCACTCACGTTCTATGACTTATGCTCCGCACCAACGACCCACTGCCAGCTGTGTGGAGTCGCTCGATGACAAGCAGGCAACAACGAAATATGATCGCTAGAAGTGATCTACAGGTCTCCCAGATGCTATATCGTCATAGTTTCAGTCGTGATCGGCTACTCGAGATACCCTCAATCCAATATTCCAATATTCGAAAGATCATTCGCGTCTCTGCCCTTGACCACATCTTGCTACATTGTGCTGGAGGTGAACGTTGCTATTCAACCACATACATCAACAGTGCTAGTGCTACTAGAGGATATATATACAGTGTAGAGTATAGAGTACAAGTATGCTGATGAGGCGATCAATAAGAGATGTCTATGAACACAAAGAGGTATATGAGTGAGGGAGATAACAGTGAAAACGAGCAGAGAAAAGCTGGTGGGACATCTATGATAATATATAATACACGCTCGACAATGAGGATGTCGTAGCAGTAGACAAGAGACAATTAACCAGGTTATTGGTGCGAGAACGGAGGAAACATGCAAGTGAGAGGAAGAAGACAAACAGATGGGAAATTTCAACGGAAGGGAAGATCGTGAATCGTGAATCGTGAAGGGCGAAGTGGAGAAGCACGCTGGTCAAACTGACAGCGCCTGGGTGTGCAAAGGCCATGTCGTCTAATCGCGCAAGTTACTTCGCAGCAGCGAGCGACGGTGACGAAGTGCCGCTGGTCGCATTCAGCTGCTGAGGCCAGCCCCGGTGACCGTTGGAAGAGCCAGGTATGATCGCTTGGCTGTTTGGCTGGAGAGTAGCACTCCTACTTGCTTTGGGCGTTGTATGCGCCGCCGTTATGGCCGAGAACCCGAAAGCGTCTTGCGACGAATCGTATTGCCTAGTCGGCGTGGGGGTGTTTCGAGGCGAAGCGGATCCTTGATTGGTGAAGAAAGGGAAACCGCCGGGAGAATTGTTGCCAGAAATAGGAATGAACGTAGGGCGGCTGTAAGACGGTTCAAGCTCGTTGGGAGTCATCCTGGGCGATTGGAAGAAACAGAACTTGTCGAGCTGGATGATGATTTGTCAGTATATTGCCAATTACACCCAACATCCGTGACTCACGAATTCCTGGTAGCTGTTGCTCAGCATTTTCTGGTTGGTCCCATTACCGCTGCGGTCTCGTGCATCCGGGTCGATGTCAATTGCCAAACTCGACATATCCGGTGTCGACTCAACGCTAATGGTGTCGACTGGAGATGATTCGCCAGTTGAAGCCGAAGGGGACGGGGACATGGGGACCGAAGGCAGACCTGCGTGCACGGGTGTCGGAGGGGATGAGATGTTAGATGACGGAGGCGTCATCAGACCGTTATCATTATCTTCTGCCTCCTGCATCAACTTGCGCAGATCGCCCGTCGACCGCTTCATGCTCAACGGCTTGCGCTCAGGCGATGAGGGGCCGTGAGCATCTACGCCCACCTCCGGTGATCTCGATCCGATTGCAACCGGGGTGGCTTCGCCCTCGATGATGACATCTTGCATGTACTCCCCGCTTTTCTCCATGGCGGTAGCGAACGAGTCCCATTCTTCGGATTTGTTGCCATTCCAGCTGCTTCTCCTTTCATGAGATTGATCCACTGGCGGTGCCAGCGTAGCATACTGTCCGCCCATGACATTCATGATGCGCTCGTGCTCCGGCGTACCCGGTAGGTCATTGGTAGGCAAGAGAACGAGAGGATTTGGCATCACAGAAACCGGCGGTACTTGTTCTTTCGAGGGTGACTGGGGTGGCGAAGGGGCACAATATCTGGACAGCGAAAGATGGGCGTGGGTGTTGGGTGGGGCGGGTGCTTTGAACGCCACCGGGGGTGGTGACAGAGCAGGCGAATCAGGTCGCGAGATAGGGCTGTCGCTCATGCGATTGGCGAGCTTGGGGAACATCCAGTTCTTCGGTCCAGCTGCTGGGCGTGCACTCTCTGCCACCCCACCAAAAGCCTTGCTGATTTGCGAAGATGCCGATAAGCCATTGTTGCGCTTGAGACCAGCAATTGGGACAGAGGTATCGTCTTCTAAGAGAGCGATCTGTCCGTAAGTGCTCCCGAGCGAGGCAGAAGCAGAGACTCGCGATGAGCGACGCGGAGCTGCTTTCTTGAAAGTAAAGTTGTAGTTCATGCCGTTGTTGGAATCCCACCAATCGTTCCCGTCGACGCGGAACTGGACGCAAAGCAAGAGCTGGCGCTCTTCTATCTTCCTCTTGTAATCCTCGAGTTTGACGGTGAAGCTGAATCTGTCCCAGCCCTCGTCGCCAGAAGTGCTAGCAGGGATATGACAGACGTGTGTGGCAGCGACTTCGGAAACGGTTCTATGGTGATGGTTCAGCACGATGTTGCAATATGTACACCAGCGAAATCACTCACTGCCAATGGTCCAACGTGAAGCGAATAGAAACAGACTTGTGGAACGCGATGTTCCTGACGAGTGCTGAGCCTCGAAGAGACAGAGCAGTGGTGTTCTGCAAGTCCACTCTCTCCAATATGACATTCTCGCCCGTAAGACTGCCTCGAGCCTCAGGCGAAAAGTCGGTCCTCAAACGAGGCACCCTGCTGCCGCCCTCCAATTGGATCTGCCCCAATTCGTCTGCCGCTCGCGCAGCAGCGTTCCTTCTGGTTCTGAACTGCACAAAGTCCGAAGCATCGGTGTCGTCGGCCTCGGTTTCGGTTTCCGTAAGGTGCGCTCTGTCAGGGTCGACTGCCTTGCCTATGGCTGTGACTTTCTGCTCGCGCAGGAAAAGAACAACATTCTCAAGAGCCTTGGCATCGCCTTCACTTGTATCGGCAAAACGAACGCTCTTCGAACGCTCCTCGCCGAAAGCTCGTGGACTCGAAGGACCCTCGTCGCCAGATTCATTCGTGAGTTGACGCGTCAAGTCAGGAGTTGACATCGACCTTTGTTTCAAAGACGGCTTGACGACTTCTCCGGACTTTTTGCGGATCATGCTTGCAGTGGGTCGCAGAAATGACTGGGACGTTTCGGTAGCTGACGGTGTCTCAGGAAGGTGAGATGTGGATGCGGATGTAGGAAAAGGAATCTGCAGGGAGCCAGTCTGACCTCCGCGAACATGTCCGGCGGAGCCTCTTCTGTTCCCAAGCAAAGAAGGTCTTGAGGCGGCCGGAGACAGCATGTTACGAGGCGGTGATGCTCGCTTGGGAGGCTTGAAATCGGGATCGAAAGAAGGAAATGGAATTGTTGGATGTGGTGTCCCATGCAATTCAATCGAATGATCATCACTAGGTGTTGACGGAAGCGAGCTGTCGGTTGTTGATGTTGAGGACAGTGAGTCTTTCCCTACGCGGTGGATGAGGGGTCCCTTCACAGGGCTAGCATGCAGCTTGAGACCTAGGGAGCTGGCCTCAGCTGGAGGGAGTCCGGAGACTCCTAGCGATCCTGATGGCCCTGCACTAGGTGATCGTCGAGGAAGACCTTCCATTGGTCGCGATATTGAGAACACATGTGGTGATGCACCGTGCACGTGGGACGAGCTGCCGCGCCTCGATAGATTAGGAGACATGGCTTTTCGAGGTGTGTTTGCTGCTGAGGAATGGTTGGAAGATGATCGACGAGGTATACCAGGCATAGGTCCGGAAACAAAAGGAGAAGTCGATCCCGCATAGATGTTCTCTATGTGAGTCGGGGGAGTAAGGTGGCCTTTCACAGGGCGCTCCCTTGCGGGAGAAGGAGTTGGGGAGGGTGTGGAGGGTTCGGCGTACGGCATGACGCGCTGAAATGAGATAGGACAATGGTTGTCAGCTCATGACGGCGAAAGAGGTTGACGCGTGCGAGGCGATACCGCTCAGCAGATGAGGTCAGAGAGGAGACATGGAAGAAAGGAAGAGCGAGTACAAACAATGGCAGCTTTTGTTTTGGGACAACAGAAAACGAAAAAGAGCGATGACGTAAGACGGAATGAAACTGAGGTGTAAAACGTTTTACTGGGGTATATAGATGTCCCGCTTTTTTCCAGTTATGCGCATGACAGTAACGGAAGAAGAATGAAGCACAATGGATTATTGCACACCTCGTGCAAAGGAAGTGCAGGTGCAAAGCCTTTCCTACCAGGTACGACGAGAGGGAATTCCTTCAACGGAAATGAAGAAAGGAGCGTTCGCGGCAAGTTCGTGCGCTCTGCTCCCATCGGGTGACAAGTTGGAGGAAGAAAGGAGATCTGAGAAAAGGCAACAGGACGAAGATGGAAGAGTCTGACTAGAGGGGCCACCTTTACTCACCTAGTCACTATACGTATTCAGCAACCACCTCAAATGGGGGATTACGCTGGAATGGCTGTTCGAGCAAGCTGAATCGCAGGAAGATCGTTGAACATATATCACAGCGGATCGTTACGAGGTCGTCGTTCGTTGTCGTTGAGTCGTCACGGGCGTATCGTACAGTGCATATTATAGAATCCAGTCGATTTGAAGGGAGGAGAATCAGGTGGTCGGAGGGAGGAGGAAGAGGTAAAAGAAAAATATGAGTCAGCTTTGTCCTTCTGTGATGCAACGCGACAAAATGGGAATATCAGTGTCAAGTGACGTATCTGCGGTGATGTGATGGGACAACAAAATACACAAACAAAGAAACAGACAAACAGCGCACAGACCACCGCGTAGTGAAAATGTGGAGAAACAACAGTCCTATCACTGATGCGACTGTCGCTTTGTCCACGGCACCCCATACGATCGCCTGATATGCTTGTGATCAGATACCCCAGAGGTGATGGACGCGAAGGACAGAACGGAAGCGGAAAAGGCAAACGCGAAGGACTCTACTCACTCAGAGTCACGCAGGACGGGAGCAGACCAGACAGGTGTGCCGGGATAGGGGGACTGCTACCGAACGACGCGATGAGCTACTTCCCAGCTGAGACGCTGAGACGTCCAAAGATGGAATGTGAGGGGAAAGGTAGGCGAGAAAGGACCTTGTCGTAGTCGTACTGCGCGAAGCTCGGTGGAAGGCCGAGTCTACTTGGTACAGTGAAAACAACAAAGTGGCAGGATCCGAGCGGACAGAGAGGAATGAGTGATTGAGCGAGTCGCGAGTGGATTGACAAGTGGACCAAAGGTTCTCAACCACCTCGACACTGATGCAAGAAGAAGCAAGAAGAACTGAGTGGTTTGTCGGTATGCACAGCAGCCGAGTTGATGGGGAAATGAAGAAAAAAAAATAGAATAACAGAAAGAGAGTGGGATGAGCACGAGGTTAGGGATTGAAAAGATAACTCTAAAGTATGATGAATCGTGATTGTGGGGAAGAGAAAAGGTTTTGGTTAATGAGATGTTGCAGGAACATGGAGGAGGCTCAATTATCAAGCCAGTCCCGTCGTGCGCGCCGGCGCAAGTCGTGTGATGCGGCCCTACGTCTACGCAGCGAACCGGTAGACCATGAAGAGCGGCAGCAGTCAAACAAGGAGTGGAAACACGTCGAGGACCGGGGGATGAGATACGGCAATGCTCACCTCGTGACCACCGATCTCTGCACGCTGCACGCTGCGCGCTCTGCCCTGTGCACCTGTGTGATTCTAACACACTTTGATTCAGTGCACTGATGAACCGCACTGTTCCCTTTTGTCTAGCGTTTGAATCTTGACGTGGCGCAGCGGATGATCGGGGTATCGCACTGAATCGTCCTTTTGAATTGGTGGTGTGCGCGGGGGACAAGTGGGGGGAAGGGCGGATGAGTCAATTGATTGAGTGATTGATGTCTTGACTCCTGCTTTGTTCTCCACTTGTGCTTTCCTTATGTGTGTCGCACTTTTGGTTGTTGATCGAGGACGACTTTGATGTTCGCGTAACGCATGTGACAGCGATATGCAAGACTAATCAACTGGCACGATCAGAAGGCCTATCGCCGTTGTGAGGAAGATGAAGAGACGAGAGACGAGCGATGACCAAAGGATGTCGAAGATCCACCTCGTAATTATCCACTGACTGCGATATGTTCCGCCAGGTGCTCGTAATAGGTTACACTCCGTCGACGTGGTCCACGTAATTATTCGTCAAATGGGCCGGACCTCTAGACAGCCCACGAGCCAAAAGGCGGAACAGTGATAGTCTCCTCGAACGGATATGGAGTGGGAAAAGTGAAAGTGTGGGGGAGGACCGCGTAGTCGTAAGCTGGGGCGGTGGATCAGCAGTCAAGTCGGGGAATTTTGATGACGGCTTTGCGTCCGAGAGTCGAATATAACAATGACGGCCGATATGCGAGTGCACGGTCGAGCTGCGCCTCGCTGCGAGGTATGAGAGGGTGGGACGAGCGACGAGCGAGTCGACGGGTCAGCGAGCGATCACCGACATTTTTGTGACTCCTCAGCGAGCAAAAGACGCGTGGGAACTTTCAGTTCCGGGTGGGAAAAGGACGCTGAAAAAAGAACGAGAATAATGAAATAGTCTATCGGTGCTGGCCGGCGGAGGTTGGGGGTTGCACTACCACTACTAGCGTGGGACGGAAGCACAGTGCGAAACGCGAACAACGTACGTCTTTGTCTTGCCCGCTGAGCCTTTCTCTGTGCTCTTAATCACCTGCTGTGCCAACACGACTTGGCGAGGCTAATGTTCGTGTTGTGGGAAGGTTAAACCACGTGAAGTAGGAAGTTGGAGGTGCTAGATCTGCAGATCAAGAGCGGTGGGGATGCTAGCGATTCGAGTCGAGGCGAATCACGAGCTCGCACGTGAGTGTGTTTATTGTCGGCGTCGACGGCGATCAAGAGAAGGAGGGAGGGTGTAGTATTATCAATTGTAGGAAGATCGTCGTTGCAAGGTTATTTGGCTTTGCTGCTGGCGACTAAACAATTTCAAGGATGAAAAAATGGGTTCGACCTATCCCCAATGCACTGCCATGGGGTACAGACAAGCTCAAGTACGACGACAAGTCACCCAGGACATACACGAATGTACCGTACGGTGGGTGGACCCATTCACACCTCGTAGCATGAGCATAGTAGTTCAGCACCTGGTACGAGTACTTCGTATGCTGGGAATATTGCCTACGCAGCAATGGCGATCTGCTCCGGGCGCCCTGAATCACATTTGATCCTTACTCCTTGCTGATAGCAGCTGCACAGTCTCATGCTGTAATGCGGTAATGCGGTACAAAAGTCGAGTCTGCATTCCGTACAAAGGACACAACGAAAACGCCACTGACTCGTCAGCTGCGGTTCTGGCTATACAGCTTCGTTCCACAGCTTGCAGCTTACAGCTTTTGGCCAAAGCACAGGAAGGGATAGGAAGGACAGGATTCCAAAAGAAAACGAAAAAGCAAAGAGCGATAGGCGTCGCACGTCATTCCGCGGGTCGCCGTTTACTCAGCTTGGTAATTGATACTAGACCGTGGCGTCCCACATCGAATACGGTATGGTTATTTGGTTATTTGGTTATTTCAGGTTACACCAATGCTGTACCACTCAGAGGCGTTCATGCCGTTGTTCAGGGCGTGACGAGTTCACGAATCATACAGCAAGAGCAAGAGCAATAGCACCAGCAACAGCCAATGCGGGCATGGACATGGATGCAGAACGATTAGCCTGACAGTCAGCAATTGCTGCAATTGAACCTTCTCCCGCCGGACCTTGACAGGTTGTTCGGTTGTCCTGGTCGCAGAATCGTTTCGTGCTTGTGCGCAGAAAATCTCCAAACTTACTTATACCTGATGCTGATGGCGGAAGCTCTTTTGAAGCTCATTTGCTCGCGAGATGGCAGAATGAATATGAGGTCGTACTCGGCAGCGAATGGTCGAGAGAAGAGATGCATAACGAGAGATCTGCGCTACGCCTAGAGAAACAGTACTAGCAGTACTGCGAAGACGCTCTTGCGGGCCAGACTTACTACGCCGCTCGCACTGCCTGATACTATGTCGCGTCCGGCGCGGTTTCTCTAACTGAGCAGTCGCACAGCAGCAGACTTGATGGACGCTCTTTGTGGGTGAGTAGCCTTCGTGGTACGATGATGGATTCGAGGTGGGATCTAATGATTATCCGAATTACGACCTCGTCCCCTCCCGCGTTACACTCCCATTCACGTTACTCACCATGAAAGCCTGTCGGGAGTGTACGACAAGCGACTTTGTATGTACATTCGTTGCGGGCCCAGCCGCGATGGGCTTCCCCTTCAACCCCATCAGCTTGATACGGTTGGCTGGACGTGCTTCCGTTCTCTATGCAGCACGTGTTTCCGCTGGAAGTGGGAAAGCATCTTACGAGACGGCCATTGATGTCACGTACACGCTCACGCTCACACTCACATTCATCGTGACGTTGCTCGTATTGTAATAAAAGTAAGAACGTGCCATCCAGACAATTGCGAGTGCAGGGACAATGATAACGTAGGCGGCGCCACGGGGACGTGAGGGTCAAGAAAGAGGTTTCCCACACTGAGACAGGGTCTCCGGGCCTTTGAGTTTTTGGAGGTTAGTCATGGTCAAACAGGATGCGCAGCGGACGACAGGGACAGCGATGCAGATACAGATAGCGATAGCGACATCACCATCTGCGTCGCTCAATAGGCATTGACAGTCACCGGAAATCTCGATCGCACCTCGAAAAACACATGTAATGCTCTGTCTCATTGCAGTACTCGATTACTCGATTACTCGAGTATGCCGTCAAGTGTCGTGCCGATCATCCGTCGACGAGACATGGGCTCTGTTCTCCTTAGACACACGCCTGGAATATGGAATAGGCTCGTGGCGCCTCGAGACATTCCAGTGGTCATGTATGAGCTTCGCCACGGGTTGTCATCAGTCGAGGACAAGAGGTGATACAATTCTTATCGCGCATATCCATATTTACTTCTTCAGTGGTAAGTACCATGTCACTGAGCGGGGTGTCAGTCAGAGCACGGTACTTCATTGGGATTGGGTACGTCGAAGACGCCCTCGCCGAACCGACTCTGTTACCTTGTCTAACCCACTACCCTGGACGTGCATATGCGCAATGATCAACAAGGCGTACTCGAGAACGGTTTTGGAATACTTGTAAGCTTCTGACTGCCGAAGATGATGAGCGGACGCCCATCTGCTGAGGTATGAGCAATGTCTCTGATCACTTGGCCACTTGAAGCATGAGTCAGTCATGCAGCTCCTTGATGGTCGAGGTACTGATGCATGATGTACAGAGTGAAAGGATATGGTACAGCGCACAGCGTTTTGATCCGCTGTCGTCGATGATATGGCAGAAGGCGAGGGCGGACGCGCATGAGATGATCGATCATCCATTGATCTTCTTCGACCTGCCCTGGCGCTGCAGAGTGCCGTCAGTATGCTTCTTTGAGATTCTCGACAGCGCAAGCATGGATCAAGGATGTCGATCAAGTCAGAACGCACCTTCTTCATGCGCTGTAATTTCTTCGCGGACATCCTGGCCTGCATCTCCTCCATCCGCTTCTTCTCGGCTTTTCGATCGCGGCGTTCTTTGATATTGGCGGATTTGCTATAATACCAGATGAAGATCAGCACTGCAGCACACGAAGCACGACAATATCCAGTCGGACTAGACTATAGCGGAGCAAGTGGTTGACCGCAGAAAGAAGATGAAGTCGCGACTCACCGCTCCTTCTCCTCCCTGATCTCATCCTTCATCTCCTGCTCGGTGGCCCGCGTCGCGTCGCGCTGCTTCTGCATCTCCTGCCTCTTCGCGAACGGCGTCTTGAGACTCTCGCTAATATAACTCCGCCTCACAGCCGTCTTGTCCGACTTGTGCGCTTTACCGCTCGTACGCCCATTCTTGCTCGGGGCTACGCCTACTACCGCCAATGGCAGCGGTAGTGTCGTCGAAGAGGAAGAAGAGGAAGCGACCTGCGCGGACATGCTGATGTACGGGATTTTGAGTTCGGGATGAAGCCGTGGTGGTGCGCTGCAAGGCAAAAGTTGAAATTATTGACAAGAACGGGCAACGAGCAACGAGCAAAGTCGAAATCCTGCTTTTGACTTTCTCGTACAAGTCACGTGCAGCCCTGTATTTCATCTGTTTCGTCCTTGGTGGCACTGGCCGTATTGCAGGCCATTGTCTGTTCTCATCCTTGGAGGCGGGACGGAAGTCCTCATGCAAGCTATTGCAAAGAGAGACATGCATGAGAGGACTCTTTATGCATAGATTCAGGGATGATACATTTCGAGGTGTCGCGAAAACGACCCAGAAGACTCAATTAAGAAGTATTCTGGTAAAGAGCGATTTCGAGTGACCGTGGCGGTACTCATCGGGAATGCCAAGCCATGTCGATCATCGAATTCTCAAATTGGAGACCAGCGCTTGATGCTCGACGTAGTGGAATTGGACCCAGCGGCTTTGTCGCTCGACGGTAGCAGACGGCAGCACCTAGCGGTGATATCGCAACCCCGGCAGATCTCTCTGCGTCTCGGCGTCAGAATGGCTGACCGCTGACCGCTGGGTCCTCTTTCCAAGTCATGTTGGCAGTTCAGTGAGACTCTTCGAGCCGGCTTGGGTCGGATGGTATATATACTGCGGACAGTGAGGGATTGGCTGTTGTTGCCCCAGTAACTTTAGCTCAGCCCGCCCAGACCAATGATGTTCGCTCCAGTCCTCACTGCTCTCACCCTCCTCCTGCCTCTGCTCGCAGTCGCAGCCCCAGCACCGGCACCCCATGTCGCTCGCGACGATTCCGACTCGTCGACAACATCTAATATTGCCGAGGTGATCTCCAACCTTGAGCCTAACATTACTGCTTGGTCTGCGGGAGCCAACGACAAGTTCTTGCTGTATGATGATAGTTGCAATACGACTCAATTGGAACTTATTGGTCAAGGGTTGTCGCAGACTTTGAAGCTGGTCGAGCATGGTCGAGACCATCTGCGTCGGTTTGGCAACGATACTCAGTAAGATCCTTTCACCCATATCTGTCAGCGCAAGATACTAAAAACGATCGAGCTGACTGGAGTCGAACGGTAGTTTCCAGAGGTGGTTCGGGAATGACAACGACCCCAATACCCTCGAAGGACTGTTCGACCGGATCTACGATGGCGACAAGGGCAACGTCTCGTTCACTTGCAGAGACTACTACAACGAGTGCAATGGGACTTACGGTGTGATCCCAGGGTACTTCAACGCCGGTACTCCAGAGTATGTCTCTTTCACTTTAATCACACCCAGTAACCGTGGCTGACTTCGAGCTCTCACCACTGCGTACTGTATTGCGTTTCATAGCCTCACGGTCATTTGTCCGACTTATTACTTGTCCAAAACACCGCTGGATGAGCTCTGCACGGGAGGAAAGACTATCGCCTCTCAAGGCTCCGAGTGTTAGCTCCTTTCATCCTTTCTCGAGACACAACGAAAGATTGACGGTGTCTTGTCGCAGCGACTGACGGCTCGTGGTTCATGCACCGCCTCCTCCACCTTCCCATCGCTAGTGGCGGCCTAGAGTCGGACGTCGTCGACTCCGCCCACGACGCAGTGCAGCTCGCCAAGGGCGTCAACGTGAGTCCTCGACACGTTTGCGCACGTCTCAGCGTTGATTGACGAGTATGATCTAGGCCTCGCAAGCGATCCATAGTATCCACAGTATCCAGTACTACGCTCTGGACGTGTACGCTTCTGATATTCTCCTTCCTGGGGAAGGCTGTCTCGGGGATGTGAGTACCACTTGCTAGGCAGTTGAGATGGAGATTGGGGCTGATGAGCTGCTGGGTCGTAGACTTCCGTCGAAGTTAGCGAGTAGCGGTCATTCTGAAGGTGATCGTTCGGGGCCCACCCAGCACTGGTCAGATAGCCTAGAGCAAGTAGACTGCAACGCAGGAAGGCATCAGGCGGAAAAACACAGGAGATATGATCGGAAGAGCAAGAAATACTATAATCAATAGCCGGAAAACAACACGCGCAGAGCCGTGGAGGAACATCTATAATTGCTAGCGACCATGCAAACCGCAAGTGTCTCGTGGTTGCTGCACTATTGTTTAAACGCACAAAGCCGCTTGTACACATGAAGAGTGATGCATATCGCTGCTCGATACAGCAGTTGATGCACAAGCTAGGGAGTGTACCTCTGCGGAGTTGCCTATTACTCCGATAATATGAGATATTCAGGGTATTCATCAGCGTCGCCAGCCAGCCACCCGTTCCTGAAACGCAATGTTCATGTCCATCACCTTCATCCAACGTTACCATCTACATACACCCTTGTCATCTTCTCTGTCAATCTTTCTTTGTCCTAATCCTCGACTCGTCCTTGTTCTAGACGTACTTCGGACTTGTCTCGCCCTCTCCACCCTTTCCACCCCCACCCCTTTGTGCTGTCATATACTATAATAATCATTGCTTGTCGTCTGTGACGCCCATCAAATCATCGGCAGGACCGAATAATATCATCTGTCAACTTCGCTTTCGGCTTGTACGCTGTACGATCTAGACGCATACGACTTATACTACTCATATCCATTTGCGAACTCGCGAGATGAGCTCAAGCGTCGCGACGCCTGTTAGCACGCCCAGGAAGAGGAAGGCCGTCGATGTTGATAATGAGACTGAAAGGAGCGGCGCAAAAGGCAGGAAGAGAGGGTATGTTCCTCTCACATCGTAGTGTGCCAAAAGCAACTGTCACTGACGCCCTTCACAGGCCGCCCGCACCCAATCCTCCTCTCGTACCATTTCCTACACCTCCGGCAACTCGCCATCGCAAGGCCACATTTGTCGAACCAACTCTCGCTCCAAAGGACCTGCCTTCACCGCCCAGCACCCCTTCTAAGCGCGCCATTGCATCTCCCGACAACCTCCCACCTCACCTCCAAACCCTCTTGAATCATCATCACTCTTTCAACCTCGCGTTATCACTGCACATCGCTACGCACCCACCTGTCCTGCCTCCCCATCCACCATCCGCTACCAGTGTGCCGTTACCCAACCTCACCAATTTCCTCGCCCTGAAGGAAACGGTCGAGCGCACATCTGGTCGACGATTCGGCGTCCAAGAGCTGAGCAGACTGGCGTGGGTGTGGAGCTGGGATGGCAAGGGATTGCCTGACGACAAAGCTGTTTCTGAGAAGAACAAACAGGCGATGATAGATGAAGATAACCCTTTCGTCGTCCCTTCATCATCAGTTACGGGATCGAATGAAGTAGCAGGATTGAGCTACATCATCTCACCAACCAGAACACTGGATCCCGCGACTGGAAGAAGAGTTTATACCCATGGTTTCGGTATCGAGCTTGAGCTGAGACAGGGGGAGACGAGGCAGATCTTACATGGTGGTGCGGAGGGGGGTCTGAGTAATAAAGGACAAGGTGGCGGTGTTGGCGCTATTGGAAGGTGGAACTCTGGTGGTGAAGCAAGGGAGGATGTCTTCAGGGACCGCTTGGAGAGATGGGTCGAACTGCATGGGGGATACGAGGTGAGCTGAGTCCATACGGCATTCCCAGCGATGAGTGAGCTGACGATTTTATCAAGCCGCCAATGAAGACAGCTCTGCCTACTCCAAGCACGTCCGAGAACTCTTCCCGCTCATCCATCCCGCCGATCCCCATCCTCCCGCTGCCTCACCTCCCATCTTCGACCCTCTTACCAGCAGCCAACCTCTTCTCATCCTTCTCATCGCCTTCCTCATCATCATCGCCAGCTTCATCGAGTACCCCTAGAAAACTTCACACCAGTCCGGGAATGACAGCAGGTCTGTCTGACCCATTCGAGCTGGATGAAGGCAAGTCTGCGTCCAAGGTAGTGAGAACTGGTTCCGTAGAAGAGCGCAGGCAGGCTATGATGGATAGGGTGAGTAGTGCTGTCTATCATATATGAGTTGTCGAGGCTGATCGTGATTTCGAAACGCAGATCAAAGCGCGATCCGGAAGTGGTAGGGTGCTCACGTCGACCCTTGGGGCGTCAGCCACCGGTAACCAATCGAGACGTGGAATGCTATCAACAGCAGAGCAGCAGGAAGAGCTGAAACGGAGAAGCACGCTTAGTCGACTGGAAAATGTTGCCGAGGCAGTGTGGATGTGAGTTACTCTTCACCCATAGAGTGCTATTGAAGATCAGTAGTGCTGACTCTACCCTATTATTACAGGATGTTCTCTGCTCCTTCACCTGGTCCTAGTACGCTGCCTACTCCCCCGAGAGGAAGGAGAAAGGCGATCCCAATGGCCGAGGTTGCGGACGTGATTGTCAAGTCGTCCAAGACGCCAATCTCGACTGGTCAGTGTGAAAATCTCTGTATGCTGCCCAAATACCGTGTGCTGATGGAAGTTGATTCGTAGCGGAAGCACAAACGTCCCTGCAGATGCTCACCGACCTCTGCCCTTTCTTCTTGAATATCAAGACGATCGCAAAGCAAGAATGGCTCGAGATGCCTTCGGCACTAGCGACTCTGCCTCCATCGCCAGGATCAAACTCGTTATCTTCGACAAGTATCGCATCGGGCTTACTCGCAGCGCCCACCGCGCCTGGTTCACCCTCAAGAGGGAAAGTAGAGATTGCTGGGCCTGCTAGTCCTGGTAGAGTCAGACGGGTCGGTGGACTTCGAGAAGTCAGAGAGCGGATCAGACGCGAATTGGGAGAGTGAGAGTAAGAGTAGAGAAGTAGTATAGTCGTGATCATCTCATGCATTGCGTTGTATAGTCTTGAGTGGCTGTCATCATTGACCGTCTTGGTCTCCTGAGTCCGTAAGCGACAGATTGTAGAGGCGATATCATCGTGCGAGGTATATATGTTGTCTTGTGTGTTCGTTGTTTTGGGTGTACAGGGCCGTGAGATCACTTGATGTCCCGCTCGATAGTGCGGACGTTGATCAGACTGCCTTGAGCGCCTTGCGCAGGCTCGTCCTGCGCCACTTGTCGATCCCAGAAGAGTCCCGCGATACCGACAGCGCCGACGACCAGACCGAACGCTATTCGCGTATTGGGCGAGAGGGCTACGGTCGCAGAGTCAGACTCTCCATAAACGCTGGAGTGAGAGGGAAGAGACAGCGACTCACAGGTGTACGACTGGAACAACGACTTGCTCGCGACAGGTGTACGTGAAGGTAATGGTAATGGTGCAGGACGAGGTCTCTGAGCTCGTTGAGAGGGAAGTCTGCGATCAGGTCGAGAAGATGCGGCGGCTGATGTGCGTGGGGAGAGAGCTGCTGGGTCGACTCGGGCAGGCTTCGGTCTGGACGATGAAGCGGGCGATGAGTGGGGCTGGGACATGGTGCCTGAGCTTGAGCTTGAGCTTGAGCTTGACGAGGATCTCTGATGCGGTCTTTCATCAATCTGTCATAAAGACTCAGTGTATTTGTTGGTACAGTATCTGACCGGTCGAAAGTGCATAAGCAACAACGGACATCCCCCCCTTCTCCGTGCCAGTGCGCGTGCGAAGGTGGAAGACGGATGCTGTGCGTTTATAGCCCGTTCCTGACGGAGCTGATCCGGGAGAGGCGTGATGCCAAGCACAGCAATCAGTTAATCACTCATTCAGTCGCCCAATCAGCCCTATCGCATCAGCATCTACGATCATCATCCTCAGCATCATCATCAGACATAGGCACAGCTGGTAGACAATTTGCCACTCGTGCACAGCACTTTAGGTCTATTGTCGGCTAGATTGCATACGAGAGAAAGGATAAATACCTCCACTCATTTAGCACTTTATCAACAACCAACAACCACTTGTCTTTCCATCGCTCTTTATACACATCGCTCTAGATACACATTGTCCTAAATACACGAAGGCAACTCGACATGTACGGCCAATACCAGAACAACAACGGCTACGGCGCGCCACCGCAGCAGCAGTGGGGTCAACAACCGCCATTCGAACAGCAGCAGCAATGGGGGCAACCACCTCAACAACAACAGTGGGGCGCACCTCCTCAACCACCACCACAGCAACAGTGGGGCGCACCGTCCGTCCCTCAGCAACAGCAATATGGCGCTCCTCCTCAGCAATACGGCGCACCACCGCAACAAGCCTACGGTGCACCACCGCCCCCGCCGCAGAACGGGTTCGCGCCAGGTGCTGGCCCAGGCGGACCGCGGTATCTCGGTGTCAGCATCCCTCCGCCGCCGCCGGCCGTACCGGTCAATTTGCCTGGCTACAATGCGCAATTCGACGCTGATCGCGTGCGCAAAGCGACCAAAGTGAGTTTCGACCATACCTCTGATTTCACTGTACACTGGCTGATACAACCACAGGGCTTCGGGACGGACGAAAGTACACTTATCAACACTCTGGCGCCGCTCGATGCGTTCCAGATGGAAGTGCTCTCGCGCACATACGAGCAGCAGGTTGGCCGATCATTGCAGAAAACACTAGAGAAGGAGCTCTCGAGCTGGTAAGTTACGAGTTTCTGATCATATACCAAATTACACTGCCTTGCAAACTGATGCTAATGATCGACGAAAGGCTGGAATACACTCTCGTCCTCCTCGCTCTCGGTCCGCTGGCAGGCGACATCCACCTGCTTCACCGCGCGTGCAAGGGCGCAGGAACGCACGAGGATCTACTGACCGAGGTCCTACTGGGACGCAGTAACGAGGAGATGTTCCATCTCAAAGAGGGGTACAAGCGAGTGCATGGCAAGGATCTCGTCCAGGTCGTTCGTGGTGAACTCAGCATGAAGACTGAGCGGTGAGTCTTTCTTTTCACACTCACCTTCGGAGTACGATTGTGCAGCCTGATACTGATACACGCACGGTGTAGGATGTTCAACATGGCCATGTCTGGTCAGCGGGACGAGAACCCGTATGTCAACCATCAGCTAGTCCAGCAAGACGTCGAATCGCTGTATCGCGCTGGACCAGGAAAGATCGGCACGGTGAGCCATCTATCCACTCTCTGTCCCTCCTTTGCAATGTAATGAGGAAGTACCTGACTATCTTTGCTGCACTTAGGACGAGATCTCAATCTGCGGTATCTTATTGTCCCGCTCCGACGCACACCTAGCAGCGATAGCGCAAGCCTTCCCTATGCGTCACCGCGTCTCACTCTCCCATATGTATGTCGTTCTTCACAAACTCATAGCGGATAGCTGACATGATTGCCTCGTAGGATCCACGCTGAATTCTCGGGACATATGCGCGACAGCTTGCACTACATCGCCAAAGGAGCCGAGGCTGATGGACAGGGCATCCTGAGAGACGCAGAGATGCTCGAGGCTTCCATGGCCGGTATGGGGACCAAGGATGAACGGATGTAAGTGTTGGCTTTGCCTCAAGCGGGAAATGACGATTATCCGTCGAATTAAGAGTGAAGAGCTGACTCCACTTGACACACGCAGGATCTACCGTATAGTCCGATGTCACTGGAATCGACCCCGTTTCAACGCCATCAAGAACCAGTACCAATCACTGTACCGCCAGCCTCTAAGGAGGAGGGTCGAAGGTGAAACGATGGGCAAGTATGAGAAGGCGCTCGTGGCGATTATCGAGCAGAACTAGCGAGCTACCGAGTTGGCATGTAGGAGGTGGAAGGCGGAAGTGTGTCATGTGGTATCTTGATCTGTAGATCTTGTTTATTCGTAGAAGTAGTATCTAAATTAGTATCTTATGGCTTGGTCGATGCAGAACAAAGTATAGTGCGTGCGTGCGACGTGTCTCCAAGCGATTTGATGACGGCCCGCAGCGGTTATGAGGCTAGACATCGCTGCCCCTGTGTAAGATGTAAAGAGTCGTGATGCGGTGCATTATAGTACAGATGGTAATACACGGCGGATCTGACGGGACAAACGAATGTCATTTGACGTACAAGCTGGGGTACTGCTGTACTCACCTACTTGCCACTTGATTCTCTCCACATTGACTTCTTTCTGTGCCCACTAAACATCCTCTAGAAGAGAGGCACGAGCGCACTGCTCAGCCCTGATCGGACGAACGCGACGCCGAGGACGAACACGGCCGTTGCGCGGAGGATGCTAAAGGGACCAGGAAAGTCAGTATGGCTCAATCGAGTACGAAGCGAGTATGACACGGAAGCTCTACAGAGCAATCGCTACTGTAGCGCCCCAATAGCAATTTGGGAGAAGCAACAACGCAATGCTGGATAAGAGACTATTGCCACAGTACTCACTTGAGGTTACCCTCGCGATGGGCCGGGTTGACTATTTGGTCCTTCCAGATGGTCACCAGGGGGTTGGTGGACTCCGAGCCAGCCGGACCGAGATATTGTGGGGCTGCCATCGTGTGATTGTGTGTTTTGACGAAGTTGTGTTGGGAGTAGGTGCGAACGAGTGC
The DNA here is from genome assembly GCA_026538355.1 of Cryptococcus sp. GC_Crypt_5. NCBI lineage: Eukaryota > Fungi > Basidiomycota > Tremellomycetes > Tremellales > Cryptococcaceae > Cryptococcus > Cryptococcus sp. GC_Crypt_5. The sequence goes on from JALPBZ010000003.1 coordinate 23,590, forward strand.
TGGTGGTTGATGAGTAATTTATTGTTCAGTCGTCCTCAGCTATACTCGAGTAGCAGATGCAATGCGAGGCAATAGCAAAAGCTCGAGAGCATGGCAAAGCATGGCTAGGTGAAATCGGGAATATGACGAGGATTGGTGAATGTGGCACTTGGCCACTTGGCCACTTGGTCACTGGGTCACTTTGCCCTCCACTCGCAATGTCCACTTTGCTCTCCCTTCACAGCGCACGGATCATACTCTACGCGTGTTTCAACATAAAATCCATTCCGATATCAGCTACAACATTGCGACAGTCCTACGCCTCTGAACACAACTCAGCTGAAAAGGACGTAGAGCGCGAAGATCCGACGATGTCATGCTCTCACGAAGCGCACGACCACGATCACGACCACGGCCATGATCACCACGATCACGACCACGACGTCCCGCTGGAATCTGCCCCGCTGGACACATTATACGGTCAAATAGATCTACCAAATGTCGTTGCGCTCAATGCGGCCGGAGGGGGGAGTTCAGGTCAGAAAGTCATCAAGTGCGTATTAACCTTTATCTCAAGTACCTGCTTGCTTTGACTCTTGGGTTTACCAGCATTGGTTGACCAATATTTTGCTGATCTGCCGCTGTCGTCGCAGAGCATGGGATATGAAAGAGGATGAAACTCTTGTACGTCTTGCTCAGCTCTCAGCTCTCTTCTTCACCTCGCCCTGCAAAGCTGTGCGGTCAGACTAGCTGACGACTTGCAGTGTTTAGAGAGCGACGTGGACGCAGAGTTGATTTTGAAGAGTGAGTCAAAACGCGGTATGCCTACCACCATCACTCATCCTTTCCACAAGTTTACTCAACTTGACTAGTCTAACCCTCGACCCATCCTTTCCGCCGTGCTGATCCATGTTCTGACCACACTCGCAGTCCCGTTCACCTCCTCCGTGTCCTTACGCGCAATAACGCTCAAAGCCGGTCCGGGCGGCTACTGCCCCTCATCTATGCACCTCGTGCGTACCCTCATATCCTAATTTCCCATCGTCGCGGCGTCGCAGCACAGCTCAATCTCGTACCATCATCGATGACTTCGTGTGTAGCTGACATGAAACTGCGTACTGTGTACTGTTTACTGTGATGCAGTTCCGCGATCAGCCCGAATTGGACTTCTCCGACGCGAACGATGCTACGCCCACGCAGACATTTGACGTTGTGGACGTGCGCGAAGGCGTCGAGTATCCCGTCAAGTGAGTCTCTCGTCACGCTCCGGATCCTATTTCACCGACTGAGTCATCTAGCTCTTGCTGATGGATATGATTACTTTCCCCTTCTATTCGTATCTTGCTTCCTTGACTTACCGATTCCCTTTACGACCGCGATCACAACTCCGACTGCGACTGCGAACACGAACGCAGAGCCGCGAAATTCGCTGGAATCACCTCCCTCACACTGTTCTTCCCCGATAACACCTCCGACGGCGACGAGGAGACTACTCGGATATACTACATAGGTCTTAGAGGGTCTTTTCAAGCTGTAAGTCTGGTTTCTATCGTCTAACACCTAATGACACGACAACAAGATCAAATACGATGGCTCAAATGTAGTAAAGACCTGTCATGATGCTAATATTTCTTTTGTTAGCTGCCCAATCGCCCCGGAGTCATCATCTACGAAAGCGCCGCGAGGCCTACGGACCATAAAGTCAAGGGCACGTCGTCGGCACAAGCTTGGGGACCGGGGTACTAGTCGAAGTTGAGCTAGCGGCGTCATGGACGAAGGAGAAGGTCTAAAGACGATACCCTTGTCTGGGTGACACAATGACTGGAAGGCTCAGATGTTCAGGGTTTAAGGGCAACGTCATGCGCGGCATACCACAGATATGTCCTATACCCAGTTGATGTCTATATCAGCCCACGAAGTCTTTCGTATCACGCACAGTGTCCATTTGATTAATGAAATGATACAACAGACACTCTGATTCAAGAGTGATGCTACGACTACAACCATGCTATGACGACCAATGACCGATAATTCTCCCGCAGTCGACTGTTTTCCGGCACACTACTTTCTCACCCACACACTCTAAATCTCTAATGCAGTCTATCGCCACGATCTATGCGATTCGAAACAATCAGGATGATGATGCGCCACCGTGCGCTACAGCTCGATCTTCCGGTATACTCTCCGGTTCACCAGTATACCCTTGGCCTTGAGCGAGGGACATGCGCCTGAATTGCTCTTGCGCTTGCGCTTGCTCCTCTTTGAGCTCGTGCTCTACGTTCTTCTTGATCTCGCCCAGATCGTCGCCGCCAGCGTGTTCTTTGTCGGCCTGTAATGCGTCGCACGAACAACGTCAGTCAGATCCAGACTGGTGACGGAGAGGGAAGAGGGGAGCAAAAAAGAAAGAAAGAAAGAAAGATTCACCTTGGCACCCATCTTCATCCACATGGCCATGGCCCCGCTGGTCCGTCCGCTAATCTCATCCACGCTCCTCCCCACGTCCCGAGCCAGGGACTGATCGTACAATCCCGCCAAGCTGCCTAGGGGCGGTCGTTCACCGCTTGGGAAATCGCGAGTAAGATAACCCTCTTTTTCCGCTTTCTCCCTATCTGCGCGTCGGATCTCTCTCCATTTCTTAAGGGAAGAGGAGTACTTGCCGTCCCATTCTGCGCGCTTTGCGAGCCATTTTTGGATCGCGCCGCCACCGTGGATCTGGCCTATCGACTCTCGCAGAGCAGGATTGAGCGCTGGGACCGCTGTGATCGCCTCGAATGGCCTTATTTTCCCGTGTGTCGAGACTCGTTCAGCGACGATGTTCCCTGCGCCGAACAACGGCTCGACTCCGTTGACTGTCACTACACCTTTGGCAGGCACAGGGTTGTAATCAGACGTGGTATTGATGGACCCGCTGTCGTCGCTATCTGATGACGCCTCCGATTCCAGGTCGGCATTGTCTACTTCTTCTCGATTCGCCTCGGACGCCGCTGTCGATGTGATAACGGGCTTCGTCAGGTCCACAGACGAGTTGGCAGCGCTGGTGTATTGCGAAGTGCTTGCGCTAGCAGGCGTTGAGCCGCTCAACGGGATAGTTGTCGACCCGTTCATAGTGCTGCTCCGAGAGGTATGCGGATGCTTGAGTGAGCCTTGAGAATGAGCGTGGTTAAGCTTTCGCTCAACTGCCTTCTGGGCAGCAGTGAACGCCCAGATATTGAAGCTGTAGTTGCATCAGCGCCGTATCCGGGGAGCCGACGAGTAGGGACTGCAACTCACTTCGCACAGGCCCTGTACATGTACTTGGAGCTCCTCGTCCAACTCAGAGTTGGTACAACGTGACAACACCCCTCGTACAACTGTAGATGGACTTTTGTAGGCTTGTATTTGTTCACCATTGCTGCTTGATCAGGGTACTGCGAGAGCGTATTCGCTCCTGGCGGATACGTCGCTGGTGAGGCAGCTTTGTGTGCAAGATATGTGAACTGCAGTGGATACTCAGTCATTTCTGACGCACTTCTGTGATCACCGTGACATGTGACTCACCTCGTCACGCAGTAGCTCAGCACCTCCTCCAACCTGCATCGCAAGTCAGCGTAAACCGAAGATATACATGGAAGGGACTCACAATCAGCAGGGGGCAAAGCCCGCCCAAAGAGCCCAAATTGACCGGAGAAACCAGCGGATGGGTGAGGAGATTGTTTGGGCTACAGAATCATTAGATTCGTGTCCCATATGATACCTTCCGACGTACCAGTACATCTGGATCTGTTCATCATAATGTTGTTCGGTGCCATCAGGCATTGTGATGGTGACTCCATCGCCAGGCAACGGCGGCCACGCGCAGCTCGGTTTGTAGTGGAACCTGAATGAAGGATGACAATCAGCCTAGACCATCATATCACTTCGGCATTGACTCACCCTGACGAAGGGATAAAATCACCTCCGTCCCAGCCTCCTATACTCGGCATGCTGTGGGTCAGGTCCACCCACGGACTGACCAAGCTTGCGCCTGCCGGCATGGGCAGACCCATCTCCCGGATCAGCACCAATAGGGAAATGACCATTCCGCCTCCGGCTGAATCGCCCATGAAGATGATGTTCGTCGGCAAGATGGGCTCATGTGCGTCGGCTGGTGGATCGATGAGGTAGAGATAGGCGGCGAGCGAATCGAGAAGGCCGCAGGGCTGTGCGGCTCTCATCAGCTGCGTAGCCATGTCTGATATGATAGAGCTTACGAAGGGGTATTGAGGAGCTAGTCTGTATGCGGGAGAAAAGGCACGAGCCCCGGCTTTCCGAGCATGTCGTTGTACTTGGTATCGATGTGTATCCAGTGACGAGAAGAAGAACGCGCCGCCTGGAGATCCATGAATGAGCTGACATGGCGGTTTCGAGCACGGAAGCAGCTCACCGTGAATGTAGAGGATGACTCGGTCGTCTGTCACTTCTGCCCCGCTGTTATCTTTCACACTGCCTATTGTAGCAGCTCGATGGGGGAGGTATTTCCATTGTGCCGAAGTCGGCGCAGGAGAATTCGCTATTGCTTCCGAGGTCGTTGTAGCAGATTGCTTACTTGCTGCAGCAGCTTTGCGCTTCAGGTAATCTTTTTGCATCTGCCGCAAGTCAGCTCAGCGCAGCTCTTAGAATGAGATGTATAGACTCACTTCGATCCACTCGCCTTCGAGCTCCCGCCCTCGTACTCTCCACCATTTTCCTCCTCCGATCAGCTTGAGACCTCCACCTTCAGCTCCGTCAGGGCCGTAGGTGGACAGGTGCTCAGCGAGGATATTTTCAGCTCGCTCAATAGTGTTTGGAGGTATAGTGACGACCTTCCTTTGGACCCAGTCTGGCCATCAGTGTGAGCGGGCAAGTCCTTGTACCAGAGATAGCTGGGCAGAGAGACTTACGAGGAGTAGGCAGCTGCATTGCAGTGTACGCCTGCACTTCCTCGACACCATGATGACTCGCAAACTCCAGAAACCGCCTAATGACCTTCAACCCTTCTTCGTAACTGAGCTGATTCTCCGGACCCCCGCCTGGTCCGCCAGACTGCAGTGAATGCTTGGAAGCGTTCTTCCTCTTCTTGCGAGCGAACAAGTGCTGGAAGAACGTGTTGATCACCGTGGGCGTAGTCGCCACTGCCACTGCCGGTGTCCCGAAGCCGTGTGTCATGCTTCTTACAGCCTATGCGATCAATGCAGCGTGTATGACGATGATGGTATTGTGGTATTGTAGCATTGATATACTGCGATCAAATGTAAATGGGCTTGCTGTTTTGAGAATGTTGGTCTAGCTTGTCATGGCGTCACTGCAGCTTGGCACTATCGCCCAAAGCGGCTTACTCCGCTCAGATCCCTTGTCAACATCAGAGAGTGACGTGGCATATCGAGTCTGCTAGGGGTTCGATATCCGCGGAATTACTTGTATCGCTTCAAATAATGATACGCTCGGACCGTTGCAGCTGGTTTCGAGTCATGGACCAAAGTTACTATCATTGATACACATTGCATCCTTTGTCAGTCCCATCTTCTACTCGCATTCCTGTTCGAGTCGAACGCCGAGAGCAGCTACAGCTGGGACGTATAAGAACTCGCTGTTGCGCCCAATATTTCTCGTTCTCTCTTCTCCAACACACCCTCACACGACAAAGAACGTCTGTCAACATGTCGCAACCTACCATCGTCGAACAAGCACAGGATGCCGCTGCAAAGCTCGCTTCTGCCGTCTCTGAGGGCTTGAACCTCAGCGACAAGCCAAGCGCCGCTGAGCAGGACGGTAAGACTTCACTCATGTTCTCAGATACGGTAAGACGCTGCAAGCTGACAGCTCACTCTCTCCAGGCATTCCAACATTGTACATTGACGAGAAAGCCGGTTCGGACACCGAAGGCACTGGCGCAGAGCTCTCTCCCTTCGCCACTGCTTTAGCAGCTTACCAATCTCTGAAACCCTCTTCCACGTCTGATGCAGCCCCTACTTCCGTGGCCACCTTGCTGGTGCGCAAGACTGACTCGGTCGAGCACAACGAGTGGGTGGAAATCACCGCTTCAGCCAAGAAGAAGCTTGTGAAGAGTATTGAGGGATGGAGGAAGAAGGAGGCCAAGCAGGCTGCCGAGGGCGAGAGGCTCGAAAAGGAGCGCAAAGCCCAGGAGGAGAAGGAGGCGAAGAAGAGGGAAGAGGCTAAGAGCGTCGTCTTGGTTGATGATCCCTCCAAGGAGGCTAAGCGGGTCAGTATCAGCTCCTCGTCAGCTCCCCTGCTCTTGACAGCTGACTGTCGTCACAGACCAAGATCCACGCCGTACCTGAGCTCGTCGGCTCTCGCGTCCGAATCCAAGCCTGGGTCCACCGTTTCCGACCCCAAAAAACCAACTACTTCCTCGTCCTCCGAGACGGCTCAGCAATGCTCCAGGCTATCCTTTCTGGTGACTGCATTCGCACCCTTGATGCCCTTGATCTCACCACCGAGAGCACTGTCGAGGTCGTTGGTACCGTCGAGAAGGTCAAAGAGGGTCAAACTGCTCCCGGAGGCGTCGAGCTGTTGGTCGACTACTGGAAGATTATTGGCCGCGCACCTGGTGGATCTGACGCTTTCGAGGGTCGTCTCCAGCCTGTGAGCTCAAGCGATGATATTATCGGGACCTCAAGCTGACATTACTCAGGACACCGACGCGTCCATCCGAGCTGATCTGCGTCATCTTGAGCTCCGTGGAGAGATCGCTACTTCCGTTATGCGTGTCCGCGCACTGCTGCTCCGCGCGTTCAGAGATCGTTTCCACGCCCGCAGAGTGACCGAGGTCACGCCCCCTTGTATGGTTCAAACTTCGGTCGAAGGTGGTTCCACCCTTTTCGAGTTCGACTACTACGGCGCCAAGGCATACCTCACTCAAAGCAGTCAGCTCTACCTCGAGACTGTGTTGCCAAGCTTGGGAGACGTTTACTGTATCCAGGAGAGTTTCAGAGCCGAGAAGAGTTTGACCAGGAGGTGAGTGTAGGGCTGACGCTTGGATTTTGTGAGTTATGCTGATTAGCCCTGAAGACATTTGTCCGAGTACACCCATCTCGAGGCGGAGCTTGTCTTCATCGAGTTCAAGGATCTGCTCGACCACATCGAGGGCATGGTGAGTGCGAGACTGTTTTGACCTTGATAGTCGACGGGGAAAGCTGACGGCGTGAGTAGATCTGCGAGGTCGTGGATGTCTTGCTCGCCGATCCCGTTGCGTCCGAGATCATTCGCACCCTCAACCCCGACTTTGTGCCTCCCCAACGTCCATTCATGCGCCTCGACTACCGCGACGCAATTACGTACTTGAACGAGCACCACATCGTGAAAGAGGACGGAACAGAGCACGTCATTGGCGACGACATCGCCGAAGCCGCCGAGCGCAAGATGACTGACCAGATAGGCCGTCCTATCATGCTCATCCACTTCCCCAAAATCCTCAAGTCGTTCTACATGAAAGCCCTCGAGTCCGCCCCCGATTTCACGGAGAGCGTCGACATCCTTGTTCCTGGTGTCGGAGAGGTCGTCGGTGGAAGTATGAGAATCAGCGATCTGGCCGAATTGATGGAGGGCTACAAGCGAGATGGGATCCCCCACGAGCCGTACTACTGGTTCACCGATCAGAGGAAGTACGGGACTACCGAGCACGGCGGTTATGGCTTGGTGAGTGATTATCTGGGTCAGAGAGCGTGATTGATGACTGACTCTGCTCCTCGATCGTTTTCCTCGATTGCTAGGGTGTCGAGGTGAGCTAGAAATCCCAGTATCATTAGGCTGTGAGAATTTCAGCTGACGCACAATCGTAGCGTTTCCTCGCATGGCTCCTCAAGCGATACACCGTCCGAGAGTGTTCGCTCTACCCCCGATGGATGGGGCGTGCTACCCCATGAGCAAGATTCACACTTGTTTGTGGATGAAGAGGTTTCTAGTGGAAGGTATGGGCGGCATTGGGTGTACATACAGCGGTGGTCAGGGATAGATTCATGCATCGGTTACATGTGTCGAGTTGACCAGCATCATCGCAAGCGGACGTGTGGCGTGGAGGATGGGCATGTTCTCAAGATGTGAAATTTGTGGTCAGGTATTGAGATACAACCTTCCAGGGAGAGCGTGTCGCGATCAAGGGTGAATTGGGCAGACCGCAGATCATACATGAATCATACAAACAGACAGGCTAGTAGATATACAGACATACAGACATACAGACTTGATATAAGGAGATTGTACAATTCCGAGCGCGAGCATCTGATCATCCCCATTTGACTCATATTGAGCTGAGAGGTATACATGGCTGCAAAGCGAATGGGAGACGCGCTCTACTCCGCCTTGGGTCTGTCTGATTCAGGCGTCGGCGTACCGCCCCATCCCCACCAGCTAGACCGGCGCTTCTCCATACCCGGTCGCGAAGCCGGCGAAGCTGCGGACGCAGATGGCGCTCCTGGCGCAGGTGCGCCATGCGCTTCCTCCCGCGCGATCTGCTCGTAGGACATCTCGGCCCATCCCCTTCCATTATTGTTGGACGCAACCGAGGCTGCGTTGGAAGACAGAGATTCTTCAGATGTGGTGGTTGACAAGCCTGATGGTCGGGCAAGACCGCCCGTAGGCGTCGAAACGGATCTCGTGCCCGAGCCAGGGTACAGGCTCTGTCGAGCGGAAGATAACGCTTGGGCGTGAGCGAGCGCTTGCGCCTGGATTTGATGAGGCGATAAATTCGGATATCCGCTCGCGGCCGCCGCGGCCGCCGCGTGCTGGAACGTCCTTGAGCGCAGCGAGGTAGAGGACGGCTCGCTCCGCACACCGGGCGTAGGCACGGGGACGGGCATAGTCATCGATTCGGAGACTTGTTCTGCTCGCTCGCTGCCACCGCCACCGCGACTTTGATTCTGGCTTTGGCTTTGGCTTTGGTTTTGGTTGGAAGGCTGGGCACGAGCAGAGGCCGTAGCTGCCGAAATGGCCGAGAGCGCTACGGGCAGGTATCTGTAGGTGGAAAGTGAAGTGATCAGTATTTCCGAAGACTGACATACAGATGGATGGAGCATATCTGATATAACTCACTGCCCGGCGTAGCGCGCGGCCAAGCCGTACATGTGCTGCAGCGCGCCCGAAGCTGGGTCTTGGAGTGTAGGAGGCTGATGCATCCCGGACGCAGGGACGGAATTGCGGTAGTCCGCCGGCTGTCCGTAGCCGTCGACTGCAGGCCCTGCGACCTGCGACAGTGCACTAGTGGTCAGATCGAAGTACGCGTGATAGTGAAATGCAATGAGCGATGACCTACGTTCAGTTGGGCTTTGGCCTTTTCCCACGCCCAGCCTACTCCGCCAGCAAGAGCGGTACTAGCCCGCGAACGGAGCGTGGCGAGGAAAGCGTCAATGTCCCTCTCGTGCTCCGCGAAGAACGGGGCCAGGTGCGCGCGGTAGATGTACGTCGATCCCTGCGCGTGTCAGTGTCAGCGAGCATCCTGGCGGGTGGTCATGAATAGAAAGGGAAGAGGTGGATGACTCACTTCGGATTGCGGGAGGGAGAGGTACAGGAGGACTAGGGCTTTGAACAGGCTGTAGAACGGGAGCCTGAAGTATATCAGACGCCAAAGTATTAGCAATCGCATAATCATCCAACGGCACAACGGCACGAGAGTGCGACACTATGTCCAGTGTCCGTCGTTGTAAGCGTAAGAGACACGACTGACCAGCTAAACGTCCACCCGAACACAGCCTCAATAGCGGTCCAACAGCCCACTACGGCCCAGTACATCAACCACCGCTCGACCTGCGCCATAGCCTCGGGCGACGAGTCCGGATGGAGCGAGAGGGCCTTGTACGATGAATAGGCCGGATAGAGGTATGAGGCGATATTACTGGAGTCCATCATCAGCTTCAGCGTCAGTGTCGGCGTCGGCTCTGGCGTCGGCGATGAAGAGGAAAATAGCATGTTCCTCGAAGCGGCGCCGGGGGTGGCCGGATCACGCCGAGATAAGAACAAGCACTGGGATAGAGATAGCGGTGTGACATGCGACTCGCGACTCACTATCCGAATCGCGATATGAGCGCGATGATCATCCTGCGTGCGATGCCTTTGGGCGCTTGCTAAGTTGATCAATGAAGTATTAAGGTGGAGCGTATGTACACGGCACCGAGATGAGATGGTCACTTGCGCACACGAGTCGACCAGGTGGAGAAGAGATATCAAAGGTAGAAAATCAGTATTAGCGTTATGACAGGTGACGCGCTGGATGTATTCGTACTTCGCACTTTGTACTTGTTGCCGAACGCGGGTGGCAAATGTCTCATACTAAGTCACTGTGTGAGATTATCATTATATGTCATGTATAGCATAATTATCGTATATCGTATATTGTATATCGTATATCGTATAATTCATAAGCACTATAAGTCCACTGATAGACCAGGTTTGGATCCACATTGTCCTTGGCATGAGATATGATGAGATGCAATCACTATAGATACACTTTCACCCTCTACGCCGCTACGCCGCTACGCCGCTACAGCGCCGTCCGCCACGCGCCATATGGCTTGTGGCTCAGACAGCAAATCCTAAACCAACTTGTGCCCGCTTACCCTTGGGCGGATCCTCAAGGACGAAGCTCGCCATACTCGCCAGACTCTCACTGGGCCTCATCGCTTCTCCGTCTACTGCCCCACCAGGGACTGGCTTTCGCCTCACGCTGCGCGGACTAGCGGGATTCGGGCTAGCAGACATAGCCGGAGAAGTGTGGTGGGATGTCAGTCGGTCGTTTGAGGCGTTTTCCGCATTAGGCATGCCGCTCGCTCCCTGCCCGTGCTTGAAAGTCGAGGTGATCGGTGCCGATATCTGGACCGGGCCGTCAACGGAAGGTTGTCGTCGCGACTTCGATGCGTTTTTGGACGAATCGTCATTTCTTCTGAAGCCGAAAGAAGGGTGGAAGATCCGACTGGCAAATTTCCCGCTCTTTGACGGCAACGATCCATTGGCGGCTGTGGTTTCCGACTCGACCGGAAGCGCGCCAAACTCGCTGGTTTGACTTTGGGATTGTGCTGGTCCGGAAACGCTCCTCTGCCCCAACCCTTCACGCAGACCGGGGAAGGAAGACTTCTCCGCTTCAACTCCGCTAGGGAATAGTCCCACCGGTTCCGCTTTGTCTTTGTCCGACCCTCGCCAAAGTCCGTTCAGATTCTTGCCGCTCATCTGGTGTCTTAGCCCCTTGAACCCGATACTGGCCTGGCGTGATTTGTGTCGTCTCTCTTCGGTACTGAGGGGAGGGGGTGAGATCGGGTCGTTTCCAGACATACCGGTCGCTGCGGGTGGTGATCGAAGAAGGTGACCGACCAATTCGGGCGAGAGGGTATGGCTGAGTGTTCGCTGATGAGGCAACCGCGGACTGGGAGGTCGGGCAGGCCGACGGGGTATCCACTCTGATCCAGTAGCAGGCTTTCCAGCAGACTCAGCCGTGGCCTCTTGCATCCTCTTCTGCGTCTCCGCGGAGATCACAGCTGGAGACGAGACGTTACGCTGCACTGGTACGCGAACCTGTTGATGTGCAAAGTAGTCTTGCACAGCAATCGGTGAGCCGGGCGACCCGTGTGGCACTGCGGGCCAAGCGGGCCGGGGAGGCGCAAAGTCGACCCCTTGATCTTTCTCCAGGTTAGCAGCGTCCGGAGTGGCATGGAGATCGGGTGAGGAGATCGCGCCAGCCAACGGTGAATTGATGGACTTCTTCGCGTTCTGTCGAGGCACAGCAGGCAGTTCGAGAGGCATACTGGCTACTTTGGCGGCCATGCGCGGAGTGAGCATTCGTGGTGATGTAAGCCGGATATCACGAGGGGAGAGTTGGCGCATGACTGTGACGTATCTTATAAGCTAGGTCCAATGCTGATACGACGCGCCACTCACTCTTCTCCAGATCGTCCAGCTGGTCCGACATGACATATCCGCTCCCTCGCTTGTCCAGCGCTTCTTGAATGTGCTTCAATACCTTGTGCTCGGCCAATGCGCTGTCCGCATGGAGGAACTCTAGATTCACAGGGCTTGCCAAGAGGTCGTCGGAAGCACTAGTGTCGAGCATTCCCGCATTACGCATGTTCGGCTCGGACTCGACAGTGATGTTGCCCGCATCCTCCCCTTCAAAACCATAGAAACTAGCCGAGTTCGACATTGCCCCATTTCCGTGTACAGATATCCGCTTCCGTTCAGGAGTTGGGCGATTGACATCGAGCTCTCGAAGGAAACGCGGTCGCTCATCCTTGACCTTTCGTACAAGACTGAGCTCTTTGATACCGCCTTCGCCAGTGAGAGATCTCTTATGCCTTGACGCCCCTCCAGAGCGTCGCCAATCCTCATACCATGTTGCCTCCTCAAGATCGATATCGAACTCTATTGTGCCCACAATAGGATTGGAACTAACAGGCGCAGATGGTGGAGGGCCTAATGATGCGGGAGTAGGGGGAAGGTTGGAAGATGCGGTAGAGGTCGAAGGATTTGACGAATGAGTCGAAGGAGCTTTTGTGGGTGTTAGTCCACTTGACAAAGACCTGACTTTGGCTTTGTGGCTGGGCCGTGACGATTCCTTGCCGACCAAGGATAGTGGGCTAGGCGGATAGGAGATGTCCCGTGTGAGCGTAGCGGCCCCTTTAATAGGTGTAGTGGAAGGAGTCGAAGATCGTGTTGAGATCCCGCCAGGATTCATTAGTTGCGCCGCAAACAGTGTCGACCACGTCGATGATGATATTTGCGGACCGCTCGGTTCGTCGTGCTCAGACAGAGACCAAGTGCTTGATGCAGCGGAAGAAAAGCTATCTCCTTTTGACAGTGAGCTAGTGGGCAGTACGAGGTAGACGCCAATTCCCGCAGTAGACGGAAGGCCATACTCCCTCGCGATTGAGACAAGCATAGAGCGCAGTGTCGGTTGCAGTGAAAGCAGTCTACCTCTACGCCATTTCCTCGCTCGTTGCAGTGTTTGCTCGGGACTGGGAGAAGACGACGGGTCAAGTAGAGTCAATGGCGGGATCACAGAAAGGAGGTAGGCTGAAGGGCGATTGGGCGGAGATGCGCCAAGCATTGGTGAGAGACGTCCGCGTGATGTTGGATCTCTCCCAGAAGCTGCGCCAGGGCTCAGGGGCCTTTGCTTCGAGGTAGGCGATGTCGGAGTGGAAAGTTGAGGTAAAGTAGGGATCACTATACCGAAGGATTGTGCTATTCTTCCAAGCTGATGGGGAGTTAAAGGACGCTTTGGAGGTGCGTAGTGTTTCTCCGCTTGTTCTTCGTAATGTTCCTCTCCTTCGATGCCTACTCCGCCAGTGCCAACTACTCTGACCTCGGGAGCGTTTGTAGCCCGTTCCTTGCCCTTGAGACTGGGACGGCGCACGTGTCCGGGACTGCTTGAGGGACTGCCACCGTCATGGCGAGAGCACATCGAATCGTAGGACGTTGATGCGGGCAGAGTGCCGAATACTTCATCTGAGGGAGTAGAGAGAGGAGATGAGCGCGATGCAGGCTTTGAAGGCCAAGCGAGGAACGAGGATGTGATGGGCGGGGCAGTCGATCCGCCTGATGGGAGTGACATGGCGTGTGTGATGATCGATGGGCGGTTGCTAGGTGTTGGCGATTGTGCCGCGTCTGGCCATGTGTAGATGTGGTGTTGCGAGGTGGTAGTCGGGTGGAAAGCAGCCGCTACGTCGATGGTGTCCAACTGAGCTAGACCTGGGCGAAAGTAGGAAGCGGAGAATGTCCCTTTTCCAGCCAAACAGCTAGCTGCGGTAGTTGCGACAGAGCTCACCGTGCGCACGCCTACGCTGCTGCTGCTGCTGCAAACAGGACGTAGCAGAGGCGCAATTCCCCTTCCCCGAGCGCCGCGCTGGTCTGAAGACTCGACGAGGTTGGTGCTGGGCGCGCTATGAGTGTATGCTAAGGAGCGTTGTGATATGACTGAGAGATGCAAGTTGAGATGCGCTGGACGGAGAAGGGTCTGCGAGGGGAGGAGGATAGAGAGCGTCGTGGTGGATACGTATAAGAATTTCAGAAAGGACAAAGAGGAAGGAGGGAGGAGAAGAAAGAGCTATTGTTGTTGCTACGCGTCAAAATTGGTCAAAGGGGGTGTATGTGTGTGTGGCGTTAATGTCCCTGATCAGTCATAAAATGGTGTAATAATGGCAATGGTACAATGAACAATGAACGAAGAGCGAGGTATGATGTGATGTTGGGAAAGATATCGACGATGAGGAGCTGTTGGTCCATGGCAATTGTTTGGTTCGCTCAGCGACACAGAATGCAATGAGTTGGTTGGGGCAGTAAGCATGAAGCATTTTAATGGTACACAACGTATAACCCAATGGATGCGACGCGTTCACATTCCCGATCTCCTGTATGCTATATGCTATATGCGCCACTTTGTAAACACTGCAACTACGACTACTGGATTTGAAAAGGTACCCGCTAATACTGTACAACCCGGATTTACCCTTTGTCCTCGTTCATCATCAATAGCATATTTTGATGCTTCACAGCTCTGTCTCCTTGCTTGTCTGTCCGTCCCTACAGAGCACTGGTACGAGCAACATCGACAACTAGCTCTCATCAAGTATCCATATATCGGCTACCACACCCACGATGCTGGGCCACATACCGCGACTCCTCCGCCTGGCTCTGATAGCCACAGCACTTATAATGATCCCCTCCTTCTACCTCCTCTACCCACAGGGCGAGAGACTCCCCTCGCGCGGCGAGATACAGGCTGGGGGGATCGACAGCCCGCACTGGCGTAAACCCATCACACCGAATTTCGAACAAGAGTCAGCGCGCGATTGGAGTTCGGGCACCGGCGGCGATATCAATGTCGATGAGCTGCAGCATGGCGAAGGCAGTAATTGGCGTGCGAAGCTGGAAGATGAGCGAGCGAGAGCGAGAGGAGGGCGAAAGCAGACTCAGAGCGAGAAGCTGAGTCAGGGTTTCGTCGATGAGGTGCAGGCTCAGGATGATAAGGCGATTGGACTGGAAGGGATGATTTCGGGCGGCGTCATCATGCCCAAGTTGGGCAACGAGACTGCAAAGTGAGTATTGCGTCTCGGCTATTGGCTGTTGTGATCTACCAGTGGATGCCCTGCTGATATACGCACACAGGGCTGATCTGGGGAGAGCAGCGTGGCGCGTCATGCACCTGATGACTTTACGGTACCCAGATGTAAGTCTAGGTCGACTTGCTCATTGACTCCGGTTGATTGACACATTATGCCCTATCGCAGGAACCAACAGAGGATGACCGGCAGGCGCTCAAATCGTACTTCCACTTATTCTCCCGGCTCTACCCCTGCGGCGAGTGCGCGACAGAGTTCCAAAAGCTACTGAAGGAATTCCCTCCTCAGGTGCGTACGCTGTCCTCCATCTCACGCCCTACAGACAATCTTGCCAGAATAAGAATCTTCATTGACTCTCACCCAGACATCATCTCGCAAGACAGCGTCGCTGTGGTTATGCCACGTCCATAATCAGGTCAACGCGCGTTTGGGCAAAGAAGAGTTCGATTGTCTGACATTGGACAAGACGTATGATTGCGGGTGCGGCGACGACCCACTGGGCGCAGTGGACGCGTCGACCAGTACGAGTACACCTGCAACTGTGGACGAGGTGGAAGTGGAGGCTGTTGTCACTGAGATAGCGGCAACGGATGATAGCAGTGACGGTGAGGGCAGTGATGAGAACGTGCAAGTGTGGGACGAAAGGGAGCAGGCGCCAGCTGAGGAGGACGCCATTTGATCGTAGGAGGAAGGGACTATCATAGTGCATTATAGATTGATTCTCGGTATTCTGGTGTTCTGGTATTCTGGTATTCTGGTATCATGGTCGAGCGACAGATGTGAATAGAAGTTGTATGCATACAATAGACCATCAGACACTCCAACACACAATACACAGACACTACGAGTGTCATGCTAACTCGCACACGAGCACACCCTGTCGACCGTGTTCGCAGGGTACGACCAGACGACCAGACGGCCAGACGAGCAGACGACTGCGACTACGACTAAGCCTCGAGCGCAGGTAGACTGGAGATATCGTCGACGACCTGCTTCGAGTGGATCTCTTTGCCCGTCTTTGCGATTTTCTGCGTCACGTCGTCAAAGGGGGGTAAGGAGGGTCCCCATACAAGAACGAGCTGCTGGGGTAGAGAGATGTGATATGCGTTGGCTACGCGGGATACATCAGCAATGGCTCTTCTTGTTTGACGTGAATGATGTGATTGATGAGAATGATGGGATGGGAGTGATTGATGTGATTGATGTGATTGGTAAGCTAGAACGCAACGCACGAGCCTGGATGTTCTTCCCCAGCACGCGATTGACTGCGCCCGAGCACCCCCCGCAAGTCATCTTGACATTGTACTGATACGCTGGTGCGGTCGGGGTCGACCCGGGAATAGAGTGGATGATGGTGTTTGGCTGAGTGGTCGTGCGGCGAACGAGGGAGTATAGAAGTGAGGATGAAAATCTCTGTCAGCGTCGTTGATTGCTGAGCTTGTTGAGGTGACCTACCGCTGCCATGCTGGTCACAAGTACGAGAGTTCTCTTGTCGTATTAGTGGAGCTAGCTGTGAGAGATCTGGTCAACAATGCTAGATAGCTGAATAACGCAGACCCGTGATGGTACTCACCTCACTGTTAGTGATTGACTGGATTGCGCAATAATCTCGCTTTATCCCACGTGAAGTTCACGTGCTTGCCACGTGCCACCGACTGTCTCACCTTGTTTCACCTCGATGCCGTCATTGTAATCTGACGATCGAAAAGCGTTGAAAGCGTTGAAAGCGGTCAATCGCCGCATTCGCTTTGGCATGCTGTCAGCGTGGGACATTGTCATTTAACCATATTGTAGGCTGCATGTTTGCCTGTTTACAGCTTTATACAGCAGGTCGTCATACCCCAGTAGGAATTGAACATTAGAACACAGGTTTTTCTGAATTCGCTTCATCAACAAATCTCGCTCGACTACCATTCCAATCACTGTACTGTCTTGGAGTCAGAGCACCGAAATGTCCCTCCTCGCTCCCTCTCTCGCCGGGGCGAACTACATGACCTCGAACAACGACGATAAAGAGTCGTCCACCAACGGCGCGGCAGAGGTGGGTTGCACTACTCTCATCGCAGCAAGAACCATGATCACAAGAACCATGATCATTATAGCGATATAGACAGAGCTGACTGATTATGTGCCGTAGTTCACACGACGGAAGAAATGGCCTGAGATACTATTGAAAGAGCTAGTGGGCGGCACGATATTCTGCTTGAAGCCCGTCCTCGTCCGCAGAGCGAGCCAGCAGCAGCCTGGCGGGACGTCTACGTGGGGATGGAAGATCGTCTACAGTTCGCCTGCTGCCAGCGAGATGCTCGGCCAGAAGCCTGCCGAGTTGGACGGCAAGGACTTTTTCGATCTGGTCTTTGGTGAGTTGCCTCGACTTGCCTTTCCTCAGCGGATGGATATGTACTGACATCAGTCCCGGTGTTACCCCTCTAGCACCTGATCACCCGCAACTGCACACCTTCCTCAACTCCCTTCTGACCCCGTCACTACCACACCACTCGTCCTCCGCCACGGTCGCCACGACCTCCTCATCCAATTTCGGCGGACCGACGCACGCTCAGAACAAAGACTTCAGTCCCAGCCAAACGACCTATGTGCGGATGCTGACCAGCTCCGGCGACTCGCCCGTTTCGATGTCCGACACACCGACGTCGTCCTCCCGTCGATCCGGCCCGGTCGTATGGGAATTACGAGCGCATGCGAGTGGCGTAGGCGAAGAAGGCGGTGGTATGAATAATGCTGGGTTGGAAGGGTTCGGCGGTGCGTCCGCTGGCATGGGGACGGTCGTCCCTGGAGGCGCGGGCGAGGAGGGCGGGATGCGCGGGAAAGCTGTTTGGATCATGGGCCGCAGAGTCGGCGAGCCGTCGGGCGATAGCGAGGGCAGTGGGAATGGCAGTAATAACGGAAACGGCAACGGCAATGGGCAATCGTGAGTGTAACCTTCAGATGGCTACTCGTATAGCCAGTGACTACTGTTATGCTGATCAATACACGAACAGCCTCGATGCGTTCTTGGAGCTCAAGCTGGAGAATGAGCGACTGCGCGAAGAGTTGAGGGAGCTGCAGCTCGACCTCGACGAGGAGTTTGTGCCTCGTACGTCGAGCCTTGTCATTTGCACACACAGCGCATCATATTGACTTGTTACTCGACTACACAGCTCGCAAAGGGTCATACCACGATTTATCCCCAACAAAACCACACGGGTCATACGGGTACAACCCCTCCTCATCCCCCTCATCCAGCGCCTCATCCTCACCCTCATCGACCTCCTCGTCCCAATCGCGGGCTTTACCGTCAATGCCCACGAACGCAAGTTCAAGTTCGAGCTCAACTAAACCCAAGCTCAAGACGGCGGGCAGACCGCCCAAGGATTCTAGTTCAGCTAGCAAGCTGGAGAAAGAGCGAGAGAGGGAGAAGAAGAGGGCCAAGAAGATGTCGCTGGCTGCTCAGGGCGGCGAGAAGGAGGGTATGCACGTTTGCGTGACGTGCGGGCGGACCGATAGTCCCGAGTGGAGAAAAGGTCCGCTGGGTCCAAAGACTTTGTGTAATGTGCGTAAACCCTTTCTTTATCAGCCACGATGCTTCGCTCGCACGAGCACCAGCTTCTAGGTAGAAGAGACGGTAAAGCTGACTTATACTGCGTACGTAGGCATGCGGTCTCCGATGGGCAAAGCGCAACTCTTCTCAACCAGGGAGGAAGGAGCGCAAGCCCACCGATGGGAAGAAGTAGTTGCGGTTCGACTCATGAGCTCATTAGGGATTCTTGTACTATCATCTCTGTCTCTGGTCAAGGGCAAGTCAATAAGCACGGTCTAGGCGGAATGGATTCTGAGCGAGTCAATTGGATTAGGACGAGATTGTATCTGGATCTGTATAGCATCAGGAGTATCAGGATTAGTATTGTGTAGGGCTGGTGTTCTGGGAGATATCGACTTCCATATTGTGATATGTAAGAATAACATAGTAACAACAATAAATTACAACCGGAGAGCACGCACAATCAATCATGACTTGACGTTATTATACGAACCGCATAGAGTCCACTCAGGTTACTCAACCCACTCTTACCGCCCGAGACCAATCAGGAACAACAGGTTCCTCCTTCCACCCTCTCCTGCGAGCTCTGGGCATCCACCCTTCCACCTCTACGTCCGCCTCCACTTGCATCTCTACCTCAGCGTCCGCGCCCACTTCCGCCTCCTGCAGTCCAATAGCAGGGGACGGCCTCGCATCGACCAGCGCCTCCCCTGCTCGAAGTTCGTCAATGCTGATTCCCACCGCTGCGGCCACTTCGACTTCGGCTGCTTCTTGCTCGTCTTTCCATTGTTCCCCTCTTGCTAGAGAATCGGATTGGAGGGTATCGTATGTCTCGCGAAGCATCTCCGGACCACCGGTTTTCAGTGCGCTATGAGAATGACCAAAATGAATCAGTCAGTGGCATTCAAGTACTTAGTCCTGGTGGATGGATTGTGAAGCAGCGATAACGGCAGTGGCTAGAGCCCGGTACTCACCCAGCAAGCGAGCCTCCGACCCAGCTCACGAGCCCCGGCGTCCACCTCGGTGCTTTCCCGCCTTTACTACTCCCTCCCACATCCACACTACCATCCAGGGGGGCAGGATCGTTGAGTATGGCCAACTTGCTCGATAAGCCATACAGCTCAGCGAACGGTTCCTCCTTCTTCCTGATCCGCCATGATCGCGCCTCCTCTGCTCGACTGGCAGGTGTGTGCAGCGGTGCGGACGTGGCTGAGTTGGAAGAAGTAGAAGAAGGGGAGGAGGAAGAAGGTGGGGGAAGAAGGGATTGGAGGAGGGAGATTCGTAGGCGCGTTATGAAGCCTGGTAGGGAAGCTGTCCCGCCTGTGATGAGCATCGAGGAGATCATCGTTGATCGCAGGTCGATTGGCAGCTACGAAGATCCAGTAAGCATGATATCAATTTCACTAAGCTGGTGCACCGGGTACACACCTTCAGCAAAGTCGTGAGTATAGCACGAGGGACGGACAAGTCTTCGTCCTCGTCCTCGTCGCCAAGCAAAATCTCCGCGGCACGCTCCCTGATCCACCCAGGAACTACGACGGTAGCATAGCCCATGTGATGTGATGTATTCCCCGACGCGGGTGTTCGGAAAGTGATATCCTCGGCACTGGACGTGCTCTCGTATCGCCGCCTAATGTCGTCCAGCGACTTTGCATCGTCCTCTTCGGTATCCTCAATGTCTGCTTGCCCAGATATTGAAGGTGGATCTACGTCCATCCCTTCATTCTCCGAAGATCCGTGATCCGTAGGCAGCGCAGCACCAGCAGCACAACCTTCAGTAAGTACTCGCTCAACGAAGTCGTCCGTAAGTATGGCTGAAGGAATGCCTTCGACACGCTCGCGAGTATGTATGGACCCGAGCGAAGATGGAGGCGCGATATACGTTCCGTATTTCCGTAGTAAGGCGCGAAGTCGGGAGTGCAGGCGGCGTCCTGCTAGAGGTGTTGATCGCGATAGAGAGTAAAGTGGGCGAGAGTAGTATACCTAAGTCAATCTGATATCAATCACGCCGCTCACGCCGTATTCACGGGGCTGTCTCGGGAGCGAAGAGATACTCACAGGAGTGATACTCGTCTCGAGCCATCCCACATCCACTACCAAACCCGTTATTCTCCCGCACGCGGCCAGAGCAAGCAAGCTCGAAGGAGTGAACGAGACCGATGGGACCTAGTACTTAATCAGCTTTCCATCTCTGTCGTGAAGGTCGTGAAGGAGTCAGCTTAGACATACTCTGAGATTATCGAACAGTGCTCGGGCTATATGCTCTTTGACGTATGTAGGCAAAAAGGTGTTCTCCAGTACGAAGACTTTTCGTGCCTTTGCATCCGTCATCAGGTGTCTGCAGATTGTTCTTGTCAGCTGGCAGTATTCGCGTGAATTTCACAGCTGCTGATACAACTTGGACCCACTTGACAAAGGCCTCTCTCAGGTTCTTGATGATCCGCACACCGACTAATCGATCGCCTTCAGACCGTCTCCCGCCAACCCCCCGAATACGTTCCAGGTCGAAATCCCATATCTCCCCTGACGGACCAGGTGGTTTCAGGCCGGTGTTATATCGCGATATGGAAGGATCTGATTGTGCCCAGAAGACAGCTCTGGGATCAGGTTCGCCCGAGAAGCCGACTTTCCATATTCTCGAGCCGGGGCTGAATTGTATCATATCGTTAGATCAGCTGATTCGTGTTCGACAACGCCCGAGCAGCTTACTCAATCACTATCCGATCTTCGATACCGTACAGAGAATGTCTGCGTGAGCTCTGAGCAAGCATGTTAGCTGAATTATGTCATTGACAAGGTCGTGCAGCTCACATAAGCGGGGGAAGCACCAGCTGGTCGAGCTCTGCTGGGCCCAGCCTCTGCTCCGGCTGCGAAGGCAGCTCGTTTAGTCGGGGTGGTATACGATGCCGAAGCCGAGCTTGATGCAGCCATGTCCTCTTGCTCTTTCTCTACCGTCGAAATAACTACGAGTCGCGAATCTGTACGCAATAGCAAGACAAAGGACCAGACGCGCTTTGAAGAAGTCAACTTCTGTAATACTCGAGTACGCGAGACATGAGATTTACATAATCCCTCCAATTTGTCACGTGACCTGGGTTTAACTTTTGCCGCCAGAATTTTGTGTCCACCTGGCTGCTGCTGCTCCTGGTGCTGTTTTGGCAGAGAGAATATCCACAAGACCTTTTTATGTTTCTTTGCAACAAAAGCAAGGTCATTCATTACTAGCAGATATGGCCATCGAAACGAAAAAGCGCGCACATGGCGCTGCCGAGGCAGGCAACACCAAGAAACCCCGGGTGTCCGATACGGCCGGCGGCGCAGGGCCTTCATCGGCTCCTAGACCCGCACCGTCGTTCGTCTCGACCTTGAAGATGGAAGAGAGCGATTTTCCGCGTGGTGGTGGATCGAGCCTGACTGCTTTGGAGCTCAAGCAAACTAGGGCAGAGGGCAGGAGGGAAGCTGAGGAAGAGGCTGCGCAAGAGGTGCGTCGTCCGCCTCGCGCTCCGTGACAGGGCGAAATTCGTTTGTTGTGCTGCAAGCTGATATGTAACCAGACTGGCAAGAATGGGGATAAGCGAAAGAGGCAGGTCAGCGAGCGACATGCTCGTCGATTGAAGAAGAACGAGGTGAACGAGAAGAAGGCCGACTACGATAAAGACAGTATACGTGAGTTAGCGGCTTTCTTCGATGAAGTCCATCTGCTCACTAAAATCTTTGTTGCAGGTGTCGAGATCTTGAATTACAAGGTATGTACATCGAGTGTAGCTCGAAGATTACAGCTAACCTAATGTCCCCCAGCGCTTGGTACCCGGAACACATGTCCTGGCACGAGTGCACACAGTTCTCCCACTTCACCTCATTCTATCGCTCCCCAACAACCTGCTCGCCCACGTCCCCATCACCGAGATTTCATCCACCTTGACGAAGCTTCTCAACGCAGAAGAATCGGCGTCAAAGGCCGATGACGACGAGGAGATGGAGGAGGAGTCGGACGAGGAGAGTGGCGCACCGGATCTGTCCGCAATATTCTTCCCAGGCCAATACTTCCCTGCGAAAGTCGTTACCCTCTACCCCACCGCCAGCCAGACATTCATCTCCCAATACCCCGTCACGGAGACTACACGACTCGCAGCGAGAGTAGAGCTGACACTGGTCCCGGAGAAAGTCAATTCCGAAGTTGCCAAGGCGGATCTGGAAAAGGGTTACTTCCTCGTCGGCGAGGTCAAGAGCGAGGAAGATAAGGGGTGGACAGTCGGTGTGGGCCTCAGCGAGGACGAAGCGGCAGGAGGCGTCGAGGGATGGATCAGCAAAGAGGAGGTTGAGCAGCATATCCCAAGTGCGTATCAGCTACCCGCTAAACCCCTTCAAGCCAAGCTGACCGAAATCTTTCTTAGGCAAAACCCTCATTCCCGGTCAACTCATACCAGCGACAATCAAGTCGCTTGCCGCCGGAGGTCGTGTTCTGCATCTGTCTCTTGAACATCAGACCCTCACTCGCAGTCAGCTCAGCGAAGTCTCGACAGTCGGCTCGATCCTTCCCGGTCATGCCGTCACAGCTCTGATCACCGCTGTTGTGCCATCTGGTCTCAACGTCAAAGTCTGCGGCTTCTACGACGGAACCATCGATTTGGCACATCTGCCTCTCGGGGATGACGAAGTGGAGGACAAGTACAAGATCGGCAAAAAGGTATGTGTGTTCGGCTGCAAAAGGAACAATTCGCAGACTGACAACATTGATAGATCCACGCAAGAGTAATCTACGATAATCTCTCGACCACTCCTCGAGGCTTTGCGCTCTCAGCCCTCCCACATGTCCTGTCCTTCTCCAGCCCTACGACTGCTGGCCAGACAACTCCGCTAGAGCTCGCAATCCCGATTGGAAAAGTTTACCAAAGCGTCAGGGTCGTCAGAGTCATGCCTGATTGGGGTGTCATCTGTCGTACACAAGATGGTCTCGACGGATTCGTCCATGTGAGCACACCGAAAGGATTATGCTACAATAATGCTGATACACTTATGTAGATCAGCCACTTGTCAGATGAACGTGTTGCCGTGCTGTCCAACAGCACCGGTCAGTTCAAGGCTGGTACCCTGCACCGAGCTCGAGTCATTGGTCACTCTCCTATGGACGGTGCCCTATTGTTCAGCTTCGAGCAGAAGGTCCTGGATCAGCTGTTCATGCAAGTGACTGAGTTGCAGATCGGACAAGTCTTGAAGGTGAGGCTTCTGCCTGATTTTGATATATTGCAAGACACTGAACTTGCACCGCCTATAGGGTACTGTCAACCGCTTGACCGACAAATTCCTGTTCATCAACGTCCACGGCTCAGTGGACGGTATTGTCTTCCCCTCGCATTACGCAGACATCAAATTGAAGCATCCCGAGAAACGCTTCCGACCCGGTACATCGGTCAAAGCCAGAGTGTTTTCCATCGAGCCAGCACGTAACAGGGTCGTTTTGACCATGAAGAAGTCTCTGGTCGAGTCTGAGCTGGACATCCCTGCGTCTTTTGCGGAGTTGCAGCAGGGTCAAGTGACTATGGCTGTAGTGCTCAAGATCGTGGAGAAGGGATGTGTCGTCGAGCTATTTGGTGGTTTGAAGGCGTTTATGCCCATATCCGAATCAAGGTGTGTCTCGTCGCGACGTTGTCAGCGCTGTAGCTGACGGGATCTGCCATCTTTTTAGCCAAACATTCGTCAAGAACCTTGCCGATATCTTCTACGTCGGCAAACCCATCAATGTACGAGTCCTCGAGATCTCCCCTGAGACCGAGCGTATCGTCGTGTCCGCAAAGCAAGCGGCTGCCTCTGCGCCCGCCACAGCCGCAGAGAAGATCCAAGTTGGCGACGCGGTCACCGGTGTCGTTTCGCAAGTGCACGACGAACAAGTGGTCGTCAAGCTCGCCGACAACCAACTTACTGCTCTGCTCTCGTTGAGTAACTTGTCGAACCAGCGTCACATGGGAATCGACGAGTTGCGATCATCCTTGAAAGAAGGCGAGAAGCTCGACGACCTCGTCGTGGTGTCAAAGAACCCAGTCTCGGGCCTACTCATCGTCAACGTCAAGCGAACAGATGTCGTGCAGACCAAGAAGGAGAAGAAGGCTAAGAAGGAGAAAGACCAGGAACAGATCCCATCAGGTATCTCGAGGAACGTCAAAGCCATCGATGCTATCCAGCCTGGACAGATCCTGAGCGGAACAGTCATCGAACAGACCGCACAAGGAACAATGGTTCAACTGCCCGGTTCCTTGCGAGGTCGTATACACCCGTGTGACGCGTCGGACGACTTGGCGCAACTTCCAACCTTTGGCAAAGACCAGGAGATCCAAGTCTGCGTCGTCGATGTCAACCGCCCCAAACGCGCTATCGACCTCTCCACTCGCTCCTCTAGAACCTCACCAGATGCTGGCAAATCCGTTGCCGACCAGGAGCTGAGCACCGTCGAAGGCCTCAAGGAGGGTCAGACTATTAGGGGTCTCGTGAAGAATATCGCTAGTCACGGTGTCTTCGTGTCGCTTGGTCGTAATATCACCGCCCGAATCATGATCAAGGAGCTGTTCGATGAGGTGAGCCAGTATCCTTTTCGTCTTTCTTGCGCAGAGCTCCCGCTGATACCTGCTTTCCATAGTACGTCAAGGACTGGGAATCTCGATTCGAAGTCAACCAATTGGTATCCGGAAAGATCCGCAGGTATGTTCTTTGCTACTGTCCATTCGATACACGTATACTGACAGCCTCTGCAGCGTCGATGCAAAGCGTAACAGCGTGGAGATGACTCTTCGTAAAAACCCTGCCAAGAGCGAAAAGAAGGTCGCCAAGCTCGGCTTGTCGGACTTTGTCGAGGGCCAAAAGGTCGTTGCGGAAGTCAAGAGGGTCAGTCACCTTCTGCGCATCCTATATTAGAATCTTCGTTAACGCCCGATTGCAGGTGGAGACATTCGGTATCTTCCTCAGAATAGAGGGAAGCGACGTCAGCGGTCTGTGCCACAAGTCCGAGGTCAGTCTTCCTCGCTCTCACTTCTGCTCTTTCCCAAGGTTGGACTGTGCTGATGTTATGTGCAGATCTCCGACAACAAGAAGCAAGACGTTTCCCAAGCCTTGAAGGGATTCAGGGAAGGTGATCAAGTCAAAGCAAAGATCCTCTCGGTAGACCAGGAGAAGCGCAAGATAAGTTTCGGTATTAAGGCGAGCTATTTCGATCAAGAGGACTTTGCGGGTGCCACCGTCCAAGGCGACGATGATGATGACGAGGACGACGACGAGGAAGTTGCCGAAGAGGATGTGCTTGACCTTGATGAGGACGACGAGGATGAGCTTGACCTCGACGAGGACGAGGAGGAAGACGAGGATGAAGATGAGGAAGATGACGAGGACGAGGACGATGAGGAGGAAGAGGCAGACGTTTCGGTATGTTCTTTGTTTTTCCGATCAAGAAGAGTGTATACTGATTCGCGCACAGATGGAACAGCCCCAAACCGAATCAAAGAAGAAGACTGCCAGCACTAAAGCGGCAGCTACCTCAGCGCTAGCTATTGCGGGCGGGTTCGACTGGAATGGAGCGGCAGCCGAGGAGTCGGCTGGCTCGTCTGATGAGTCTGACGACGAGGATGCTGCTGCTCCTTTGACTACCGCCGCAAGCAAAGCGAAGGGCAAGTCAAAGGCCATCGAAGACCTGACGTCTACTGCGCCCGAATCGCGCCCCGAGTCGAACGCAGAATTCGAGCGAGCCCTCTTAGCTTCCCCAAACTCGTCTTTCCTGTGGATCCAATACATGTCGTTCCAACTTCAATTACACGAAGTGGAGAAGGCGCGCAAGATTGGTAGATCAGCACTAGAGAAGATCAGTTATCGGGAGGAGGAAGAGAAGCTGAACGTCTGGATGGCTCTGGTCAACCTCGAGTTGGGCTTTGGGACTGAGCAGAGCGCGGATAAGGTGTTCAAGGAAGCGGCGCAGTACAACGACGCGCGAAGTGTGCACTTGAGGTATGCCGAGGCTCTGCAAGCCGCTGGCAAAGAAGAGGTGAGTCGCGTAGCGTCTTTCCATAAGCAAAGATAGAGCGAGATTGCTGATCGCCTACGTTGTCTTGTAGGCGGTGGAGGAAGTGTACAAGAAGATCGTGAAGAAGTTCTCGGCCTATCCTGATTCGTGGACCCGTTTCGCCGACTTCTACCTCAAGAAGGGCGATGTCGATGCTGCACGCGCCCTCTTGCCGCGAAGCATGAAAAGCCTCGACAAGTCCAAGCGTGAGTGACGTCTCGCGTCTGCACGTCTGCCCTTTCTTACGATATACAATGCTGACTTTCTTCCTCGAATAGACGTGGAGACGATCGAGAAGATGGCGGTATTGGAGTTCAAGCATGGTGATGCCGAGAGAGGCAAGACCCTCTTTGAGGGATTGGTCGATCGTTTCCCGAAGAGATTAGATCTGTGGGGAGTGTACATCGATCAATTGGCCAAGGCCGAGGATATCCAGGGTGTCCGGTGAGTCACGTGTGCTCGCTGTACTTCACCGAGCTGTACTGATTATTCGGTGATAGTGGTCTGATCGACCGCGCTCTCGTGCAAAAACTCACGAGCAAGAAAGCCAAGTGAGTCCCACATCCACTCCATCGTCTACAAAACAGGACGTCGCGCTGACAAGAACATTCTGTGCCAGATTCCTGTTCAAGAAATGGCTCATGATTGAATCCCGTATTGGGGACGTGGCGGGCCAGGAGAAAGCCAAGACGCGCGCCAAGGAGTGGGTCGTGGCTAACACCAAGTCCACAGAGAGCGACGATGAGGAGTAGGGCGTAGCGTAGCGTATGGTGTTTGAGTTGGTTGGAGTACAGGCATCACTTGCATTGGGTTATATAGGCATTGATATGTATCATTTCTGGATTTGCTGGATTTGCCATTTCTAAGAGAGTGATTTTCTGCCACTGCTCCAAAGTGGAATAGTGGGCCCCGCAGCGGCCTTCATCTCAACTGACGCGAAGCTGTTTCGTAGTGTTGATTTCGTAGATCAAAGTAGCTAGAAGATTGCTACGACATATCAAGCACTCGGTCTCACGACAACGAGGAAGCCAGGGGGGTTGATTAGCCAAAAGCCAGCAATCGCGAGAAGACCATAGCTTCAAATCATACAACAGGGAGACGTTAGGAGATGCCGTTTACGGGCCTTCACGCTCGAACCGGCTCGACGGCCAGCGCGAGCGCCTCGACGCAGGCTCACGTACAAGCGCAACACGAAGCTCTCTTCCATGCTGCAGCGATCGATCTGATCATACCTGAGATCTCGTCGTTCCCGCCAGAACCAGAAGCAGAAGATGGCAGTGGCATGAGTGACGGGAATGACGGGGATGACGGAATGGACAAGTGGTGGGATGGGGTCGAGGGTGGTCCGTCCCGACGAACGGCGTATTTCGGTGCGTGTCATCTCCACCATCACTTCTGCGAAATAATGTATATTGTGCTGAATACGACTGATGCCATGTTGTATGTCTGTGATACAGACGAGAAGCTGTTCTACCTCGTCGCTATGACGCTCAATGATCACCATCTCGCTGGCATGCCTGGGACGCCTGCGATGGGCGCGAAGGAACCGACTTCGGAGATGCTTCGTTTCCTCGGACGTCTGCAGGTACGTTACTGTCCATTTGTAAAATCGCTAGCGCGATGGAACTGTCACGCTGATCGTGGTACTTGGTACAGCTCACAATGACAGCGTCGTTCATACCGCCCTTAACGAACTTCGAAAGCACACGCAAAACATCCCAACCACTCGATACCGCCCCACTAACAGCAACATCAACATCGACGTTAGCTCCTCCAACATCGAAACATCTCCCGCCCACTCCGCGCACAGCGGACAGTACGACGGATGGCCATTTCCCCCCTGTAACCCCGAACCCTTTTCCAGCGATGAGCTCGGGCGAAGAGCAGTATGCTCACGTGGAAGGTGTAGTGGTATGGGAAGGTGCGGTGGAGGAACATTCCGGTTCGTGGGAAATGGGTTCTGGGTCAAAGAAGTTTGGAGCTGGCGGTCATGGTGCTCATGGGAGTGGTCGAAGGGTGTTTCGGCGTGAGGGCGGCTGGGAAGTAGTTTGGCGAGGTGAAGTCCCTATAGGTATGTCCAAGTGCTCCATACAGCTGGATGACTCATCGGATAGCTGACATATTCTGTGTCATGTTATAGCCTACGTCCGCACGCAAATCCAGAATCCCCTACTAGCTCTTACCGCCTCGGTCACTCTTCGCGATACACAGCACAGCAAAACACATAGGAAAATGGCACTGAGCACTTCCACCGACACGGCATCAATAAGGAGCGGGACAGAGACTATCCGTACCGAAGGGACCGACTATGAACCGTATGTTTCTGATGATGAGGGCGATATGGCGCAAATGGAGGATATCGACTTGCTCGGCGGTTTGGCTGGTGGTGAGTCGCTATTGATGCTTCGACGAGTAACCTTATAGCTAACGAAAACTAAAACTAGACGAAGAGGCGGTACCTGCGAACCGATTGGCTCCCTCACTTCGACAAGACCTGTCAGTTGCTTCTGCTGCTTTACCATCAGCCCTCCCTACGTCAGCCATCACCCCATTTACTGCACCCTCCGTGGTCACCCCCTCGACTAGCTCCTCCGCCGGCCCAAGCCGAGAACGAGGGTATCTACCGTCCACCCTCTCGCCTCATCTTTCTACCACTCTGCGCAAATCGTATCGCCGAGTACTATCGCTCTCGCCCGGTCTGAGAGTCCGCATGCGAACTCTCTTCCTACCTCAATTACTACCTGTTCAGACCGACACCGAGCAAGCAGACGAGGAAAGCGAGGGGGAACGGCGAGTCGTACTCTGCGTCGAAATCGAGAACAGTGTTGAGCCGTCTCTGTCGAACGGATTCGAAGTTGAGGGTGTTAC
This sequence comes from Cryptococcus sp. GC_Crypt_5, assembly GCA_026538355.1. Lineage (NCBI taxonomy): Eukaryota > Fungi > Basidiomycota > Tremellomycetes > Tremellales > Cryptococcaceae > Cryptococcus > Cryptococcus sp. GC_Crypt_5. The sequence continues at coordinate 53,069 of JALPBZ010000003.1, forward strand.
CGTCGACGTGGGCGGTAAAGGCGGGAAAGCGACGACTGAGCTGGTTTGTCAATCGGGAAATCAGCCGTTTCCTCTACGCCTAGGATCGATAGAGCAGTACAATCTGCTCTACGCCGTATCCATCGCTTCGTCCTCGTCCACGGAACGGAATTCAAACTCCAATGGCGTAGAAGAAGCGGTAGCTAGGAGCTTGGGCAGAGGCGACGAGCAGCGTCCCGTCTCGATCACACTCAACGGCCGACCTTATTACAAGACTGAGAAAGGATATGCGTACCCCACAAACACGTTCAATTCGAGATGGAATTGCTCGCTTGACCTCGCACCCTTCTACGCATCAGACAACGCTAGTCAACCACACCAACCGAGGAATAGGTCTTCGAAGACCGTCTCTGCCCCTCCGCCGAATGCTATTGCTGGAGACAGGCGGTATAGTCTTGCTGGACTCTTGTCGGCGGAGAAGGAGAGGGAGATTAGACATACCGCTGGCCCAGGGCCAGGCCAGCGACCCCTTCGGCCGTTGTTACCCAGTCAAGCAATGAATGCTCCTCCAGGAAGCAGAGTGACGTCCCTCGCCCGACCACCCGACGCAGCAATCAACGACCACGGACTACTACTATCAGTCAAGCTTCTGCCCCAATCCAAGTCTACAAACACGTCATCAGCGACTAACGGCAATACCAGTAATGGCGAATCGTCCAAATCCGTCAGAGCCTTGGAACCATTCTCAATAGAAATCTTCGTGCATAATCGCACGGACGAAGTGAGGCGGTTCAGACTTTGCGTGCCAACCCGCGAAGGTGTGGGAGTGGCGGGACACGATGGGAAATCGGCGAAGGACGTGTGGGATCGCCGGCGCAGAAGGCGGAATGACGAGCCCGAATGGGGCGTAGACGACGCAGGTCAGTCGATCGACACTCTGTCTCTGGATCCGGCTCTGCGTTTAGCACACTAGCTGATATTGATATTACACGATTCACTTGTCCAAAGTCCTGAAACAACTATTATCGAGCCACACAGCCTCCTCCCCGCCCTTGATCCCACTGGAGAACGATGTCCGCTGTGGACCACTGTTACCAGGCGCAAGTCTCTCGGCTAGAATGCGGTTCGTGGCTCTGCGAGAGGGCGTGCATAGGATCGAAAAGCTGCGGTTGGTAGGCGGGGGCGATGAGGTGGATTATATCATGAAGTAGGTCCTGCTCGCTATGTGCGGTGTGCGGTGTATCATTGATGGCTGATGATTGTGGTTCTGGTTGGTGTAGTCCTGTTTTGGATGTGGTTGTGGGACAAGCTTGATCTGACTACCACGATGAGAAAGGCGTATTAGACCTACCCAACTATTCGTTAGTAGTGGAAGCAAGGCAGTCAGATCATACATTGTATCGCATGCCTGAACAAGTCCGGTACCAGAGGAATGCTAGCGATACCGTATCTGCACCAGCTGCGCCAGCATGCATTCTGCTTACATGACGCTACGCGACTCTACTGGACTCTCCTGTGTCCTGTGATAGCTGCAGACGCCGAGGCTGATATTTGTAGCTCTGTTGTCATCCCATTTTTTATCTTTCACCGATGCGCTATGACGCCTCATACACTTCGTGAGGGTAGAACAACCGGATAGTGTTCTCCCACACGTTCTCAGCAAGGACTTCCAGCGATTCCCCTCTTATGGAAGCGACGACATGAGCAATGACGCCGACCTGCGCGCGGAGTTCAGGCCCGATCTCAATTAGCATCGACAGATGGATATCTGGAATCGACACTCACCTCCGCAGGCTCCATACGGCCTTTGACGCCCTGGGACACCTGGAATTTATCAGGTTTACTAACTTTCTTGATCGTTAGTGCCGAATCGGCCGGGGGAAGATGAGCTGATGAGGCATGTGAGTTGGTAATTGAGCACCATGGTGCGTCTGTGTGCATTGCAATGTATCACGTCAGTAATAGTTGACGATCACTTTCGGGAGTAAGATGAGGGGGTGTGACTTGCCCGTTTCGAGAAGTAGGCGGTCGATGGGGATTTGCTTGACTACTTCTATGTTCTCCGGCGTCTTGAGGGAACATCCATTGATACCGATATACAATCCGAGATCGACCTAGGCGATGCGATAGTAGGCAGACGTGAGCGTCAGCGTGATCTCCACTTTTGCTGCTAGGTCTCAAGTATACGGAAGAAGAGCGAGGCGCGGAGAGCGTAGAGTGCATCATGGCGGAATGCTCGCCAGAGAAAGACAAACTCACCATCTCCCGCATCTCCTCCGCCGTACCGGTAAAACTATGCACGACCCCCCCGCCCCACCCCGTGCTCCAGGCATCGCCCTTCAGTATCTTCACCAGATCAGTGTGTGAGTCGGGTGAGCGGGAATGGAGGAAGAGCGGGAGATGGTATTTCTGCGATAGGCGGAGCAGGGCTGGTAGGTGCTTCAATTGCGTTTCTTTCGACGCATGGTGTAGTCGGTCGTAGTCTACCGCGTGAACGCAGCGCCTATTCGTCAGTAATTGTACTGATATGTATCGTGACTAACTTGTGTAGAGAACGACTCACCCAGCCCCACTTCGCCAATGGAGATGATCCGCCTCGAACCCCCTTCTCCGCGATCCGCGTCGATCAGTCCTTGCAGATCCGAAAGATATCTCTCGCTGCCCTGGGCCGACTGATCGATCTCGCTAGTGGAAGTAGGATGTACGCCGGCCGTACAATGCAGGTCTACTCGTCAGTCCAATATCAGCAACGAGGCCCACTGTACTCTCAAGTACAGTATGAACTAGCACTTCGTAATTCGGGTCGAAAGGGAGGACGAAAGTAACGGAACTACGAACGCACCGTATTCTTCCGCTAGGCGCAGCGCTTGTCGGCTCTCCTCCAGCGACGTGCCAGTGATCAGGATCCTTTCTACGCCCTTCTCCTTTGCTCGAGTGAGTACGGCGGGCAGATCGGGCTCGTGTCGCTTTCGCCCGTGATACGAGCCCTGGAACATGGGATCCGTGAGGTTGACTGCTATATCTGCGAGGGCGACAAGTGTGTCTGTCAGTAGTAAATCTGACTTTCATATGGACAAGGTGACAGTCGCGATCGCGAGGTTATAAATGTCGCTGGTTGTCGCGGATGGCGCGTAGCGCTGTGAGAAAGGCAAGTGACTCACCTGCGAACCTCATCTTGGCCATGGTCGCTCGTAACTGAGAAAGACGAAGAGTTGAGCGAAGTATGTTGGGAGGCAAATGAACGAGGGGTCCAGACTTGTGCAAGCTATGCAAGCTATACAAGCGAACGATGGTGGACCGACAGAAAGCTGAGAGATGGATTGATATGACAGAGAATGTACAACGCAGAACATCAAAACACTCGTTCAATGTCACTCTTTACGAGTTGGGAAACGACAGGACCACCTCCACTTTCATTTTTCCGACCACAAGCACCATTCTTGTCGGCTCTCATGGCAGTCTGCTTACGGTCGTCAGTCTACCTCCACGTCAAAGGCAATCGTGCACCAAGCCGTGTGAATAGTATGCATTGATGCCAATCTACGAGTACCTAGTACGCTCCACCACTAAAGATGCGTTGATTCGATGGATGATCTAGACTAGACCACGCCCGCATTCCGCTTAGCGACCTTGTTCCAATCGAGCGTGTTCCACCAATCCCGCGCGTACTCCCTCTTGCCCCACACACCGTACTTTTCGCCGATGTACGCGTGCTCGTACAGATTGAGCACTGCGACCGGGGTCGGGTAAGCGATTTTGCGCGATGATGACTGCCGTTTGGAGTAGGCTGCGTTCAGTGGTGCGGATGGAGCTGCGGCGGGACTTTCGCTGGATTCTGCGGAGGCCTCGGATGACTCGGGTTCGCCGGAAGAAGGGGGTTGGGAGAAGAGGGCTTGGTCCGTTCGGCCGCGCTGGGATCGGTTCGTCACGAGTAATGTCCCCGACCCGAAAGTGGGGATCACGTCGAGATCGTTCTGGTTCTCTCCCGCTCGGACGATCTAGAACGAGAACAGCCAAAGCATCAGCGTCAATTCTCGATTTGACCTCTGTATTCCGTGTTATATTCAACCACTCACCCATAACCAACCACCACCGGTGATACCCTCTGCGAAACCCTCTACTTTCTCTTGCAGATCGCGGAACTCTGCGGGGATGCGTCTCGGTGCTTCGGTAGTCTGCGAGCGACAGCACGATCAGCATACATTATCCCATACATAGAATCGCCATCGTTCCGTCTCTTCTCTCTGCTCATCGACAGCAGTCCCATCATGCACGATGACAATGTATGACCGCTCATCTGCTCGCCCGGCGCCTATGGCAGGTGCTGCTTTGCCCCGTATAGTGAGAGAGAAGCACTCACCAAGCCCTCGAGGAAGTAACTGTTGTTCAGTAATAACGCGGCGTAGTTGTACGCCAGGGTCAACTGGGCATCCCGCGCGGTAGTCGACACGAGGTCGGTCATGTCGAGTCCGTACTTGTCCCATTTCTGCTTAGTCTCGACGAGGGCGGGGTTGTCTGTGAGCGAGGGGTTGTTAGCGGCGATACACCCACGACAATGATATCGTAGCCAAATAAAAGGGCTGTAGGGTCAGGGTGCAAGGAACGCCTTATATATACCGCCGTGATTTCGCAATACGACAGCAGCGTTGATGAATGGATAGTCGACTCACTCCTGACCTCATCTTGCAATCTACTCCACAGCCCACTCTGCCACTCCGTGATCCTGTCGAAATTGGCCTTCGGCAAGAATCCGTCCACACCTTCCAGAATACGATAATCTATCGAGGTGGTGTTTCCAGGTTGAGCGTTTGAGCGGGGGGATGAACCGCCTATGAGCGTTCGGCTCTGGTTGCGTGCCACCGCTGTTGGTCGAACCAAGCTTGTCGCTCGGGGTATGGAGCGTAAGATCGAAGTGGAGGGTTTCGACATTTTGATTGTGCGACGTGAGATCACAGTGAGATAGCGATAGCTCAAGGTTAATGCCAGTGCTGGTATAGCAGTAGTCCTCGCACCGGATGGTGAAGCAGAGCAAGCGCGAAAAAGTCGAAATGTCCCTCCGAGTTGTGGTAGAGACGAACCACCGTGAGAAAGCTGCACTAGGCACCTGAACCAGCTGACCGTGGGAAAGTGATATAACGAGATGTATAATTATAAATTTGATCCCTCGAGGAACATTGCGTTGGCCGAGATCTGAGCGGTGAGTGGTGACTGGCTGCACGTCATCGGGCCATCTTTGTTGATATTATGCCGTTATTCCGGTCTCTCTTCCTCTTCTGGCCAGCTTGCAGGTCAGCCAACAACGTACAACGTACACCGTATATATAGCAGTAGCAGTGGAGACGAGTAGAGACGGGGATTGACAAGCGCCCCTCCCCTCTTCGTCTCTTCTCATTCCTATTCGTAACACCAAGCATAGTCGCAAACTCGCGCATCATGTCGTACCGCAACGTCACTCCGGCCAACACCAAGATCAGGTGAGTTGCGCTGAACACACATCACACATCGCCCGACTGCAGAGCCATCTTCGTAGCGATCGTATTCCTGCCCTCTCTCCACTTGTTTCATCACTCAAAGATCGGGCATCGAAGAAGCACGAGCTAACTTCGTCCTTGCACCAGCGTATCAGGCTCGTCCAAAGCGCCGAAACATCTGCTCTCCTCCTCGCAGAACAACGACGAGGAACACCCATGGTCATCGACCGCCCCCTCCTCGATCCACCTCTCGTTCGATGAACCGATCATAGCCACGCACCTCGCCCTGACGTTCCAGGGCGGGTTCGTGGGTACTTCCGCGTTCATCTGGGTCGCTCGAGCGGAAGATCAGCGCGATGGCGTGGGGCTGGGGTTGATGATGGGCGGTAAGATCTATCCCGAGGATAAGAATAGGCGTCAGGTGTTTGAGTGAGTCGTCGTTTCTTTGGCCCAGTTCTGGCATTCAGATTCTGGACATCAGCCATCTTTACTTCTTTTTCTGTCATCTACTATCATGCTTCTGTCTATCCCTTGTCCTTTTTCCTATCATCACTTGTCCATCTTCTGTCGTCGTCTACTCTTCCTCGGGCATCGCTGATACCTTGTCTCTGCACTCTAGAATCCCCCTCCCCCCCTCCGGCCTCTCACCAACAGAGGAAAACCCCTCATCGGGACCTACCATAGTAACAGAGGTCCCGCCACAAGGCCAACGGCCCAACGGTTCCAACGGAGCCAACAGCGCCAACGGTGCCAACGGTGCTAATGGGGCCAACGGGTATCACGGAACCGCCACGAGCGCCGGAGCTCCCGTGACTCAGGTCTCCAAGGGCGCAGGACACAACACGCAAGCTACGGGCGCAGCACCAATTGGGGATGAGGGGCAACCGCATCTCACTGAACTCAAGATCGAGTTTGAGAAGTCGTCTGATCAGTATGGTCGTATCACCCTTTATTCGCTCGAGCTGCTACGTAATTAGGCATCAGCCACCGAGCATCTTTTTTGGACATGGCAAAGTTGCGAGAAGATTGACGGGGTTGACGGGGTGACGGGGTTGACGGAATGAAGATCGACGGGTCGAAGATCGTCATATACTACTATAACTCTTATATATACTGTCCTGCTATATACTATATACACGCTTATAATCAATTAATAATGGATTGTTGTTCAACGCATAATCGAGCAGACATGTTGCATATCTCCTCTACATCCCCAGCGCCGCGATGGTTGGACACCGCGGCTTGCGCTCCAGCCCGCACTTCAGTCTCCTACTGGGACCACGAGCACTCTGATCTCAACGTTCCCCTTATCCTCGACTCGCTCCTGCTGCAACAAGATACTTCTCCGCCACCACACATAATATGATATCTTCGCAGCTCCAAACTCCGGCGACCTCGCCATCCTCCTCCTCGACTCGTCTTTCCCCTCCACACGACTCGCCCTTCCCCCTTCGCCAACACGTATCTACGTCCCTACATACGTGCTGGGCTCGCCCTCCTTTTCCACCACCTTCTCCTACTCCCCCAACTCCTACTCTCTACCGTTCTCCCGCACTCATCGCTTTCGCCTTCCTCACTCCGCTTCTCCATACCTCGCTTCTCCTCTGACGGCCGATCTCGTGAGTAATCTTACGCAGAAGATCGTGCTACGTGCTCCATGCCATGCGTCGCCAAATGATGTTGTTGTTATACTTCCAATGTCCAAAGCCGTAAGCCGTTATCGTGAATGTCGTTTCGTATTGTGCAGTGCTACACATTCCTTATCGCAATGCAATACAACAAATCGTCAAAATCGTGAATTTAGATGAGTACAAGCCGTATTGCAGTCGTCGATGTTCAAGCCAATCCCCTTGCCGCCAAATAGAGTCGCAGAGCGCCATCGGGCAACGCTCAAAAGTCTTCGAGATCTGGCTTGGGGAGGGAAGCCGCGTGTGGGGAGTTGTGGAATGTCGGTCCGGCATATTTCATTGATGCCAGATTCATGGGATTGAGAGGTTGTTGTGTTTGTTGTGCTTGTCCAAACGCAGCACCAGACGGAACAGAGCCTTTTCTGCTGGCTGCGGAATCACCGGCGAGTCGTGGGAACTCGCCCGAGCCAACAATCGGTAAATTGATATCTCCGTTATCTCCACCAAACTTCAGCAGATTGCCATTGGCGCTCGCAACACCCTTCGCGGGAGTTTGTGGGGCTCGATGTACGTTGTATCCAGTATGGAAGGGGATATGCGAGTCAAATGCCGAAAATGTGCGTCCTGCGGCGACCTGAGCAGCTGGAGCAGAAGAAGAAGTAGGCAGACCATCAAGAGATAGGCGGCGATTGTGCGGTGGTCGAGGATTCAGGGGCGAAGAGGCTGCCGGAACGGCTTGAGCCAGAGTACGTGTCTTGGTTTTCCGGTCCGAAGGGGTGGATTTGGCACTTCGCCGAGGAGACGCATTGCCTTCCGAAGGCGGCTGCGCTTGCAACTTTTGTTGCCACTGCGAGCGTTACGAGTGATCAGCTCGATAGTTGAAGATCCAATAGGGACAGCACGCACAGTGAGTTCCTGCCCTCCTGCCACCTCTGGCATTTCCCAGACAGCGCTATCATCTCCGCTCTCTACGCCACGCTTGGATTGTCCGCGGCCCTTGCCATTCGCAGCCTTCGCATTTGGAGGTAATACCAATCCGCCTGACGGCAAACTCTTGCTGAGCGAAGAGACATCGAAGATCTGGTCGTTTGTGTCTGGCACAGCGCCCTCGTTTGATGCGGGTATTGCTTGGGTCTTAGAAGACTTCCCGTTTCTAGGAGGTCGTGAAGCGCTGATTCCTGAAACTGTCACGGGCTCCTGCTGATGTGCCTCGCCATTGAGCGAATTGTGAGTCAAGTCTACCGCTGAGGGAGCCTTGGAGGCCTTCTTCCCTCTTCTGGCTCTATCCTTCACGCGCGGAGCATCGTTCTCCGAAGCCACTCCTTTCTCGTCATTGTCCACCAGCTTGTCTTGCCTTCGAGGCCGTCCCCCTCTCCTAACAGGCGCCGGACTGCCATCAAGTGCGTTTCGCCGGCTGTCCTGCTTCAGGTTCATGGCCTCCGCTTCCGAGTCTGTCAGCCCCTTTCGATCGTTCCTTGATCGTGTTTGCTTGTGCTGTCCCGAGGCTTGCTCCATCTGTTCTCGAGGCAAGGACAAAATGCCCTGTTCTTGCGTTGGCGCTTTCAACGGTGAGGTGACGCCTAGCAGGTCAAACAAGGTCGCCTCATCATCGGTACTGGGATGCTGTGTTTGTGTAGCATCATCATCTTGTGGAGCCTGGCTACGTTGAGCAGAGGGTTTTGCACCTCGTCGTTGCCGGGGTTTCCGCGGAGTGGGAGTCGCCGGTTGGTCTACCATTGGCGATTGAGAGAGGGGTTGTGGGGAGGGTAGAGGATAGGGTCGACTGACAGGGGAGAGCTTCTCGCGAAGATTGATAGATGAGGATTTCCGGGACGGTATGTCTCCGCGGGCAGAGGGTGTTCCGGGCCGTGAGGTCGTGCGTTGTAATGGCGGTGTTGAGGCTGATGACGCGTGATTGTGCGAGGGATGAGAATGGGTGCGATGTCGAGAAGTGATGTTCGGGCGTGTTGACATGCTATACGTCGGTTTGTTAGTACCGGAATCTCAATACTGCGACGCTACTGAATTATTGATGGGGACTCACTCCAATCCGCAATGAAACGGTGATGGTGACAAGAGAGCGACTGATTCTCCTTGCGAGCAGTCTAGTGGGACGCGCAGCGATGTGTAATGTCTCGGATGCGTCGTCTGCGCACGTTAGTGGGTGTGAGATAGAGTGAAGTGACTCGACAAGTGAGCGATGATGATAGGGTGAAACGGTGGTGAAGTGAGGAGAAAGAGGAAAGGTGCTTTCCATTGTTAGCGATGACAACGAAGGCTTGACCCAGTGTAACCATATCACCAAATACACAAACAGTGAGGCTGATAACCAAACAGAGCTACGAAGACCACGTGGTAATGCAAATAGTCAGTCTGATAATTGGATATCCGAGTTCTTCCTAGCACTGACTTTCTTTTGCGTACAACCTGCTCATCCATCCAAGAATACTCAAAGTGACACACAACGATATCACGGCGGCAAGCATAGGTCCCTCACGTAAATTGCTGGCCAAGAGCAGAGATGCTGGCAGTAAGCTCACGGTAGGTTACTTAGCATGCTTCGCCGCATCCGCGTCAGGCTGCGGCCGCCCCTTCCACCTTTAGACGTTTCGCGGGCAATAGCGCTTCGTACTTCGTCAGCGGTCGCATACAAGGTCCGCGAGGAAGAGCACGAACACGATGTCGAGTCAGAACCTTATGGTACCGAGTATGGTGCTGGACCGTCGAGGATACCGTATCAGCCGCCCCAATTTCGCGCGCATCAGCAAAACCTCCATCATGCTGTCCACATCTTGCACACATCGCCCACGAACCCGTCTTACGTCGATGCGCATACCCTCCGGCAAAGGCTACAAGAGCTCCCACATGGGGTGTACGCCCACTTCTCGCCCTTCCTCCGCAAGGCCCTTGCCAGCGAGCCCACGGATGTAAACTTGGAACAATCATTGCGCTCCCTCACACGCCTCGAGCTGGCCACGATCCTCCATCATCTGTTACGCGAGAGCAAAGGAAACCTCGCCGCCGCCTTGATTCGGGAGGTGATCACAGTCACACCTAGGATGAAGCGCCGTCGTCTCTTTCACACACGTACGATTGCCGCAGTGTTCACGCAGCGCAGCGACTTTAACCTCAAAAGCGCCAGAGCCTTTGTCGATTGTCAACCTCCGCCCAATACCAAGCCTAGTCTGGCAGAGCAGATCAGCCCGTCGCCAAGCCTCATCCTAGGTACACTAGTGGACATCCTGGAAGCATTACAAGATGTGAGATTTCGGCGGACGACCGAGATGTACCGACTCGTCATTCGCCAGTGTCTCGAAGAGCTGCAGCCGGATCTCGCTGCGAAGATATACGTTGGCCTAGTGGAAGAATGGGTGACCGAGGGCCGAGTGGCGGAAGGAGCAGATCCGGAAGACTTCCATCCCGGTGGCGGGCCACCGAGGGAGGAGATATTGAACCGAAGGAGAGTATCGGCGATGTTGGCCCGATGGTGGACGGGCGTGAGGACTTGGCGGTTTCCGGGAGAAGTGCTTTCGCCGCACGATCGACTCGACCTCTGGCATCCCCGACATCTGTCTCTTGGCGAGAAGATGCGCAATTTCCCCTTCCCCCTCGCGTCCTCACCGCCATCAATCGTTCCGCAACCAGATTCGAACATGCTCAACATGATCCTCTCCACCTTGACACTGGACTCAACGAAAGTCTCTCCAGCACAATTCGCTTCCTCCGTCCGAGCGCTTGCGATACTTGCCAACACTGTCCTGTCTCGCACACTACCCATATCCTCACTTGGCGGCTTGCTGCAGGCGTTCAACGCTGTACCGTACAAACCAGACGTTTTCCCCGATGATATCACCTCACGACCGACCAGCAACGCTTGGGCCTACACCGCTTTCACCCAAATACACGTCACGCTCATGTCGCTTGTTTTCAGTCCTCCGATCTCCGCCGACTCTATCAGGATGATCGAGGCTCACGAACAGCAGCAACTGGACATTCAGATGGCACCCGATGCCGATACCGATCGTAGTAGCGATCCCGACGTGCAAGTTGTCGCAGAAACCAAATCCCACGAAAGTGTCGCTCCGCCAGTCAGCCCTTATATGCTGCCACCGCTTTCCTGGCCCTCAAGCCGTATCATGCTCTACTACACCTTGAAGCGGTTACGGGCGCCTGCCGCGCTCAAGTCGTTGGTTCGATATATCAAAAAGACTTTTGGGATGGGTGGATCGAATCCGGCGCTGTATAATGTTTTCCTAGAAGTAGGAACGCTTTTGCGGGATAATCGCCTGGCCCAGCAAGCCGAGATCATTCTTTTTGGTCCACAGCCTCAATCCCAGGTCCAGTCTCAAACTTCAGCTTTGAGCCCCCCACGAACGGACGAGAGAGCGTATTTCTCGTCGCATCGCGTTGGAAACACGCACAAGCAAACAAGCCCGGTCGAGCTGGACATCACTCCTCTACCTGGAGCAGATCCGATACCCGACGAGCGATCTCTGGTGCAACTCCTTCATTGCCTCTCCGCGACTAGCCAGTTTGACCGGCTCGTCGAAATGGTTTACCGTCTGATACCCTTCCTTGATTTCACGTCGTCAATGTCTGCCGAGGAAGTCGACGTGAAGCGAAAAGAGCTAGGGCTGACTGGGGAAGGGCGGCCTGCATCTGATCCTGCGTTGACGCCCGACATCTATGCTGCCATCCTTGATGGTCTTGCCAAAGCGGGCAAGACGGGGTTAGCGCAACGGGTCTTCACCGTTGCTCTTCGGGCCGAGGCGCAAGCGGTCGATCATTTTGTCACAACGCGCAAAGGACCTGTAAGGCAGAACATTACTGTCCCTGAATCCTTGCGACTGCCTATTGCGGCCTTCACGTCGATGATGCGCGTATGGGAGAACGAGTACCAAGCGGCACGCCGGAGCCGATCGCACGAGCAATACCGTCCTCGACTAGGCTGGGCGGTTCCTAAACGGTATATGGATCTGTTGTGGGACGCGCAAGCTGCCCAAATGGCTTGGATCACCCATGATCTAGTGAAAGAGCGGTACAGGCATCGTGCAGGCCGGGGCGCCCTCAAGGAGGAATACTACGACGCACTCATTCGCGCCTGTGCGGGCCGATGGGCACTGGACGTAGAGCACAAGTCGCCCTCACGCTCCTCACGGCAGGAGATGAGCGATGTTGCCTATCATATGAGGAAGGGCGGTATGGAGGTACCGCCTATCCTGGCAAAGCGGCTTGCGGGTGATTTGGGTGGTAAGATCCCGTCGAGCAGGTCTGGTTTGTGGAGTAAGAGAAAGACGGCTGAGGAGGAAGACGAGGAGAGAGAAGCCCGGGATGCACCTGCGGAGTTGCTGAAGAGGATGATGGGGCGGGAGTAGGCGCCCTTGGAGGCTAGAGAGGGCAGGTGGAGAAGAGCGTAGCTGGGAGTTTGGGATTGTGTACGCATCATATGTCCGCATTGCATAGTCATGTCATTTCATCATCATGGAATTTTGTCATTCTGCATCGAGGCTGCTATATGATGCTGACTGTGTCACACGATACAAAGACCATCTGTATCTCTATCGTCACGCGCAACGCGCAAAGTGATATGCTACTCGCGATAAAGTCCTTCCTTCAATATAAACCCCGCAATATCCCCCCCGACCATCTGCCTAACATCATCTTCTCTGCCAGCCAACACCGCTTCTCTGACGATCGTACTACTCATCCCCTCCCACCCATCTTTGCCTGAACCGAGCAATCGCACGTGCCCAGAGGAGACGAACGGGCGTATCCCGTCCCGTTCAAGTAGCTCTGTCTCTAGTGCGCGGTCAGAGGGGGCGGTGCCTCTTCGTGCTGAGACGAGGTATGCGCCGTATCCCCCGTCTTCGTCTTCTTCTCCATCGCTTTTGTTCACATCATCTGAAACTGCAGACCGGCTGGACGATGAAGCGGGTGGAGATCCAGAAGATCCAGAAGGTCCAGGAGGACTGAATAGCTTATTCAACAGCTTCTCCATCTCGCCATCCCCCGGGGGGTAGAACCGGGGATCAAACACGCGGACCAGCGTATCGGTACCAATCAAGAACGTCAAGTCGACTTTGCCCTTCTCCTTTTCCTTCCCCTGTCCTTCAAGATGTGCATCTGGATGATGGTGCGCAAGCCAACGACGGATGATGGCTGCTTTGCCAACGAAGGTTGGATCGTTGATCAATCCTACAGCGACGTTGCTTGATGAAGAGGAAGAGCGCGCCATCGATTCCGCTTGGAGGAGGATCATCTGTAGGCGCTGGAGCGGACTGGCGTCAGAGTCCTTTTGGACCTTCTCCACGTTGCGCGCTGAGAACAGCAGTAATCGCGCAGAGTAATCTGGTGGTCCATCTTCATCATCTTCTTGCTTCGTTGCTGAAGAGCTAGATGATGTTGGCGGAGTGATAGATGTAGAGGTGGAGGCGAGATTGTAAGGCGGTGGGAAAGAGGACGAGGCAATTGCGTAATGGGCTCGAGTGGGCGGGTTGAACGACGAATCGAGAATAGCGATATTGGTTCGAGGCCCACTTCGTGTGATGGGAGCAGAGGAAGAGCTCGCAAAAGGCCAATTGGGCGGGGAGTGGACTATGGTGAACGAGCCGGGCCCCGAGGCGATCTCGTGAATGAGCGATTGTAGGTGCTCTGCCGGAATTGACGTGTAGCTTGAAGAGGACATGGCTCGTACGTTCAGGGGTATACGCATGCGAGGTGAACGAGCAAGAGGTATGAAGTGCATGAGCTGGGTCTTGTAGGTCAGTAGTAATGGCATAAGGTCAGGTTACTTGTAGGGCATCTTTCCGTGAACACAACGATGCTCGAGAACAACAATCGTCACGTGACTGCGATGCAGCCTGACAAGAGCGTACTGTCCAGAGCACGCATGACTGCACTATGTAAGCTGACATCGCTGCTTATCAAGGCGAGGGGCTTACGTGCTCGCTGGACCTGCCGGTGAATGCAGCTTTACCTGCGTTTGAGATCTGACAAGCGAAGTAGGACAACGGACCGTTACACCACAAAGCACTGACATTCCGAACGGTTGATGATCTTGATCCTTTCATCGACCAGATCTCAAAGGTGATCGTCCCGATCTCTGCTCTCCAGGGAACATGACACATCGCCGATACGGATTGCAGATCACACCATTGTCGCGAGATATCCTTTGTCCTCCAGGTGCAAGTTCGTATCATACGCTCTTTTGTCTGGGGTGTATAGGCCCAACAATACCTTCAAGTTCGAATATAAGTAGACCGCCTTACCCCTTCCCTCTCCGCGACCTACTGTATCTTCCGTCGACCTGATTTTCCATACTCACTCAAATTCATTTAGACACCTACTCAAATCTGACTCATCCTGATCTCCCTAACGATGATCATCCAGACATCCCCGTGGCCATGGTCAGAGATCGTCAACCTCACCATCTCATCTCTCCTCATCGTCTCTCTACTCAGCTCCATACTGATAAACACGATCCCATGGCTCGAATCAAAACGCACAGGGAAGATCAGACTTCCCTCCGACTCACTCGATGCTGAGAGCAATGCGACGGCGTTGACTAGGAAAGACGTCTTGCACCGTCAAATGCTCGCCTTCGCTAAGGCTGATGTGCTTGAAGATGGGGAGCCAGTTGGAGTGCAGTCATTCTGGAAAAGAGTGAGCTACTACCAAGGGCATTGCCTACGGCTTGAATTGGACTGTTTCTGACGACGACACGCAAACCTGGGCCAATTAGGTCCTCGTGCCCCGCTGCCTGCTTCTCCTTGTGACTGCTGTCAGCCTCGGCATGCAAGTATATCACAATGTAACGCAGGCCCCACCATCCCGGAATTACGTTCTCGAATTCGTGACCTTGCTCAGCGACCTGTCCCTTGGAACCTACCTCGTCATTCTCTGCGCACGACTTGCAGTCACACGCACCCGTCACGTACACCAAAGCTTGCTCAAACATGTATGCGCGCTTTCATCACTCTCCCTCCTGCATTGGTATCTCCAGACAGTAGGCCAATACCTCTGGCTCACTCGGGCCACCTTCATCCCATGGACGGGACACACGATTCTTGCCCTGGTAATTTGCCAGACAGTGGTGGCCGGGACGATCCCTTTAGATTGCGAATTACGGGTCGACGTCACTGCGCTTTACACAAAAGCCGTTGCCGCCAAGCTCAAGGAAGAGGAGGCAGCTCATGAACGAACTTCGAACATCGTATCTGGCAAGCAGGGAGGGAACGTGACTGCAGAGCTGTCCTGTTCTCTCTTCGCCCAGCTCTTTTTCACATATGTGTATCCCGTGATTCACCAGACGGCGAGAATGGGTCAAGTCGATATCCATCATCTGCCTGCCCAAAGCAAAGATCTGAGGAGTCAGAATATGTATCAAGAGTTTATGGTGGACCAGAACGCCATCCACAAGCCAAAGTGGCGCAAGCACGAGACCCTCTCTCTCCTCTGGACCATTTGGTGGCCTCAGCGTCACGCGGTGTTGAAGGGTACGTCGATATCTCATCCCATATTCATCGTCTTCTTCGGAAGGACACTGGCTGACCGTGTGATCTCCTTCTTGGGACACTTAGGCTTCGCTTGCATGCTGGCTTTGTGTCCACTATGGTACCTCCCACACATCTGTTTCCAACAGATCCTCACCATCCTCGACGACCCGACAGCAACGAGGTGGAACGCGGTCGCCTTTGCTGCCCTAATGGTGTTCACCTACCTGGGCAACGCTATCATCGCTGCACAGCAATGGAATGTGTGAGTTGAACTACTGCCACACCACTGTAGACACCTTTAAGAGGCGCACTACGTGCTCAACAGATCGGCATACGAAGATGGATCTGTCGCTGACGTAGTCTCGTCCTTCTACCTGTACAGAATGGAGACATATACCGGTCCACGTACCAAGGCGTTCACATCATTCTTGCTATACCAGTGAGCTGGACGAGAGGCGCTATAGATGTCGTGGTGCAAATTACGAATGCTAATTGTCGCGGCGTCTCGATGCAGAAAGCTGCTCACCCGCAATCTCTTCGCCGCGCCAGAGAACGAAGAGGGTGCCAAAGCAGTACACACCAAAGCTGATATACTCAACCTGATCTCCACTGACGGGGCAAGCGTACAGCAGATTGGATGGACCGTGACTGGACTTTTACGCGGGGCGCTGGAAATGTTCTTTGGTTGCACATACGTTTGGGTCTTACTAGGTGCGTTGTTTCGTAACAATCCTGCCATGGTTGGAACATCTGCGTCGATAAATCGACAGTATTCAAGAGCTGACGTACTCACTAGGCCCTTCGGGAATATGGGGTCTTTCGACGCTTGTACTGACGTGTCCACCGGCGTATCTACTCATGAAGTGGGAGTACAAGATCGTCGAGAAACGCCTTGCAATTCGAGACGAGCGAGTGTCCATGATGCAAGAGGCCATTCAGGCTATCTCCATGATCAAGATGATGGCTACGGAACGGTTCTGGTTCAGACGGATCAACGGCGTTAGACAGCGGGAATTCGACAAGCTGGTTCAAGCTTCGGTCATTTCTTATGCCTCAGGCTTGCTTTAGTGAGGTCGCGGTATCCCGTCGCTCGTTCTGTGCACCGGAAGGCTACATGTACTGATGACCGTGCGATCTGGTATGATTTCATAGCGCAATGGCGCCTACACTTGTCGTCATCGTAGCGTTTGCCCACCACACTTTGGTCGCCAAGAAAGAGCTTACTGCCACTCTGGCTTTTGTGAGTCCACAGTCCTCTTGAGTCATCGGAGCTGCACGCTCACACCGGTATCACTAATTCTCCCGCTCAGACGTCCATCTCTGTTTTCAATGGTAAGCAGAAATGAGTGCCATCCTACTCTGAGCCTACTGACTTGATGATCGCGGTCTGCAGAACTGCGTCCAGTTCTGATGGAGCTTCCAGGATATACCGCTCAGCTTCTACAAGAGATCCTAGGAACCAAGCGGATTGCTACATTTCTGGCTGCACGCGATGTCGAGTACCTCGATGAGGAGATTCCTGCATCTTCGCCAACTGGTCCAAGCGATGATGCCGAATCCTTGTATATCATTGGAACAGTAGGCTGGGACGTGTCGAAGCCCTACTGCGAGCCTGATTCTGGCGACAATCTGGGGGGCAGGTACGTAAGGATGAGTAAGGCGGTGGCAGGATCTCCTTCCGCTAACAGCGGACTATCCACTCCAAGCAGAGACGCTATTTCGGAACCCAGATTTGCACTACGAGACCTGTCCATTCACTTCCCCAGAGGTGAGATGACTCTGGTCGCTGGCAAATTTGGGTCGGGCAAGACTCTTTTGCTCGTGGCTTTGCTGGGCGAGGCGAGATTGATAGAGGGCAAGATATCCTACACCGTCTCGCCATTATTGAATCCAGCTACATTGAACAAGGACGATTGGACTCTGGTCACGAACGGGGTAGCGTATGTACCACAGGTCAGTCTCCTATTTCTTACAGACCTCTTTGCTATGGCCCATGTCCTGATAAGATACTGCCTCCTGGCCTGCTCAGACTCCATGGTTGATGAGCCAGAGCATCCGGTTAGCGGCCGGGTGTTCGATGGTAGAGATCTTGAGCTGATCAAGATGGATGCTAGGGACAACATCCTATTTGGTCTTCCAATGGAATTCGAGCGATATCGTGCAGTGTGCTTTGCTACCGGGTTAATGCCAGATCTTGAACTGCTAGAGGATACCGACTTGACCGAAATTGGCGAGCGGTGAGCTGAAGTCACTCCTCTTCAAATATGTCGGAGGTGTTGCTAATGCTCCTCCGTATCGCAGAGGTAAAATCTTGAGCGGAGGCCAGAAGGCTCGAGGCGAGTCGTCTTCTGATTCTCGGCGGTGCTATCGCGTCATCACCAGCTAACGCACCTTGAACTCTAATACAGTCAGTCTAGCTCGAGCTGTCTATTCGCGCGCTTCAGTCCTCTTGCTGGACGACGTCATCAGCGCAGTCGACGCCGAAACCAGCCAGCACATCGTTAACAATTGCTTCAAGTCGTCGCTCATGGCTGACAGAACAGTGATCATTGCCTCTCATGCAGTGGAAGCGTTGGCGCCATTAGCGCAAAACGCCGTGTATCTTGATGACGGGCGGTGTATCTGGTCTGGCTCCGGGAAAGCATTACTCGAGTCCGAGCACATGATACATCTCAAGACTCGGTCCGAGTCCCCGCCCTATTCAGCGCCTCAGGCGCAGAGCTGCGAACCCGGCTGTGTCGATGAGAATCCAGGGACGAATGCCACAAGTAGTGGAGCAATCTTCGATGCGGCCAGCCAAGATTCGTCGAATGGCAAGTCCGAGAAGTCGGTCAATGGCAAGAGTCTTGGTCTCGGAGTGACGACACTCTCGACTGACACTGATACGGACGCATTCGAAATCAAAGAAGCGGTCTCGAAAACACCTCGTCAGATCGTCCTTGGAGAAGGACGGGCAAAAGGGTCGGTGGACCTCGATCATTGGCGGAACCTCATGGCTTTCAACGGCAAGGGAGTGTACTGGACCATTGTGATCCTGTTGTTGCTGACTAGTGTGCTATTGCCTGTCGCTGAACGGAGAATGCTATCGTAAGTCCATGTAATCCCCAGCTCAGCAACGTTTCCACAAGTGTTTACTGTACACCGGAGTATGTCATGACTGACCGTTTCACCTCAGGATCTGGACAGGAGGCGAAGATGGCAACGAAATGAAGCATAGCACAGGCTTTTGGATAGCGCTGTATGCCACTGTAAGTCAAAATACGTTGAAGTTCACGGTGCTTGTCACAATGAGGCAAGCTGACTATACGATCAGCTGGCACTTGGGGGAGTTATGACTGAGGAAGCTTACGGTCTCTTCCGATACCTTGGGGGTATCAGAGCTATGAAACTGGTGAGTCACGCTGGTTCATCAGGCCAAGAATCTTTCAGTCCAGTTTTCCCGATCAGAAGACAGCGGAGACATGTCGGGAGACTGAGCCGGATGATACTAATGGCTTGTATTCTAGATTCACGGTCAAATGCTTGAATCGATGTTCAAAGCTAAAATGAGCTTTTTCACCAGGACCAGAGCAGGAAGCATTGTTCAGCGATTTGGGAGCGATCTGGTACGTTCATTCGAGTTCGCCGGCTTAGCGCAGTTGCCACGGCACATAGGCTGCCGCTTTCCATCGAAATGATGATATGGATGTGAAGATGAGCTGAGCCTCCTTTATGCAGGGCGAGACACTGGCATGTTCTAATCTACTTGGCGAGATTGGACAGTATGGCTTGAACAGTAAGCCCTGCAATGTCCACTGCGCGAAAGATTAGCTCTATGCTGACAAGAGGCCTGGTTTTGACTGTGCCTTGCAGTCTTCGTCAGCTTGATTTCCGTATCCATCTATGGAGGCTGGGTTTTCTGTGTCGTGACCGTCGCGTTGCTTGTGGCGATCTGGCAGCCTGTGAGTGGCCATTAGTCTTCGAGTCGCAATCGCTCGCGCGAAGCTCATATCGAACGAGCGATCTGAATATGGTGCGATTTGCTAACTTCCGGAGCAGGCGAAGATGTACCGCGCTGCTTCACGCCAAGTGCGCCGACTCGACTCTGTTATTCCAGGACCAATCAATGCAATCTACGGAGAGACTGTCGCTGGAACAGCCGTCATTCGCGCCTTTGGCGTTCAGTCGGTTTTCCTTGATGGTGAGTATGGTCCTCGCAGCCACTATCGCCGGTCAGCTGGACGCTGAGACTATACTTGGGTTTTAGAGTTGATGAGGTGGACCAATATGAGGATTGTCTCCTATACTTGGGCAGTAAACATCTCTCGCTGGTTGACTAGTGAGTTTCTGATCCTCATACAAACTCTCAGAGTGACAAGCTTTGGTACGATCCGACGCTGAGAGTGTGGTGTGGATCAATAGTGAGCTTGCGCCTCATGGATGTCATCATCCAGACGACCGCCTTGATTCTTCTCCTCTCAAACGAAGCGACGACAGCCGCCACGGCCGGCTTCGCGCTGGCGTTCTCGAGGACGATCTCTGAGGATCTTACTTATCTGTTATACCACATCCGGAGCTTCGAATTGATGGGCGTGAGTATAGAGAGGACGTCAGAGTATCGTACGCTCGAGAGGGAAGAAGGTCCTCCACTCGAAGTGAAGGACACGAGCTTGCCTCGCTGGCACGCTGCAGGCCGGGGCAGCGTTTCAACGATCGACGAGATCGATGAAGAAGAGGCGGTCGCAGCGCGTGAATTGGGTTTGCAAGGATGGCCAGCGAACGGTGCGCTCAAGGTGGACGGTCCTTGTGCGCGGTACGGCGCGGACATGCCGCAAATCTTGCATGATGTTTCGTTCGAGGTCAAGGCTGGCGAGCGGGTCGGTATCGTGGGTGCGACAGGAGGCGGGAAGTCGACTTTGGCAAAAGCCTTCTTCTCCTTTGTGGATGTAACCAAAGGCAAGATCGAGATTGATGGTCGAGGTGAGTGTATACGCCGTGATCACTGTTCACAGGATGTGACGCTCCACACTTACTGAGCCTGCGTGATGTAGACATCTCGGAGATACCCCTGGGTCTAGTCCGGTCGAAATTGGGTATCATAGCGCAAGACCCGATCCTGCTCTCTGGATCGCTCAGGCTCAACCTCGATATCGAAGGGCACTACACCGATGCAGAACTATACGACGCATTGCATCAGGTCCAGCTACTCAAGCGGGAGCCTGGAGGGGCTACAGTGGCTCAGCCAATGAGCGGAAGGGAAGTTCATGGTTCTGATGCCATCGGCCCCGGCGATGCGGGAGACGATGATGGCAGTTCTAGCTCGTCCGCTACTTCTACCGTCGTGGCGACAGAGGATGGGGAGCGCTCCTGCAGCCTCACGAAGAGAGACGAAGTGGCGCAAAGTATTTTCACCAATCTCGACTTCAAGATCAGTGGCGGGGGCGAAAAGTGAGTCTTGCGCTGGCGAATCGTCCAGACTCTTCTTGTACAGGTTGCGCGCTGCACATTGCTGATGTGCAACAGCTTATCAGCAGGGCAGAAACAGCTTGTTGTATTGGCCCGAGCATTGTTGAAGAAGCAGCGCGTTCTGATTCTGGATGAGGCGACGGCCAGTATCGACTCGGCAACCGATGCCGAGATCAGTCGTGTGGTGCATGAGGAATTCGCCGGGGCGACGGTTCTGATCATTGCGCATCGCTTGCGGGTGAGTCGCACACGGCTGACTGCTGAGCTGCTCCATCATTTCAACCATTCGAGCTGTGTACTGACCTGAGTTACCCACCTCCCTTCATGCTATTCGCTTCGACGACTCGCCGTATCACACAGACGATCATGCCCTGCTCCAAGATCCTGGTCATGGACAAAGGCCAATTGATCCAGCAGGGATCACCCATCGACCTGATCCTTGACGAAGGCGGTAAGTTCTGGTCGCTGTGCAATGCCGCTGGGAAAGAAGAGTTTGAGCAGTTACTCCGTCTTGCGAGACAGTACTCTGCCGAGTGCGAGTGAGAGCCTCGGATCGCAGGGTACCGACCGAGGTGTAGATATGTATGTGCATGTATATGGTCATCAGTAGGCGTGTGCAGATCGATGGAGGTGAAAGCTGTTATGCATGTCAATATAGTTCAAAGCGACACTATGATCCGCACGCAGTCACACAGTGTAAGAGTCGGAACAAGCCTCGACCATCACCCAGTCCCCGCGGCCAAAAGGGAATCGGCCCTTCCAGCGTCCACCCATCTTCCACCTCGCACAAGACATGTAAAACGCCTTGACGAGAGAGTCAGATGAGCTGTAACGAAGGACAGATGGACGGATCAGAGATGACCCTTTCGATTTGATGTTTCGCACTTTGTAAGAACCCTCGTCGTGGATTTGGCATCAGGCCGAGACGAGGGTTCGATCGAGCCCACGCAATGGGCTTGCGTGGGCTAGTGCGAGGGAGGATCACGCGAACAAGGAAGGGAGTGTAGGGGCGTAAGTAGTAATGGCATTTACAATTAACAGTTCTTTTCGACAAGTCAACAATGACCTTGTGCCGCTCGCTCATCAGCCGCACCATTAGTAAAGCCGTACGGATACAACAGTGATGCATCGCATCGCGTCTAGTGTCGTCGACAAAGCTCACCACCGACTCGCCGGTCCTTGCTGTAGGAACCCGACGAGATCGGGCGGCAGCATACCTGTGCCAGCCTGCAGCACCTGTGACGGACGTCAGTGCCGGTTGCTTCTCCACTATTGTAAGAATGAGGGCAAGGACCTACCTTCTGAGCCATCTCCCTCCCACCGCCTTCCCATGTCCGGCCCAGAACAGGCCGCAGCACCTCGCCCACAAGCCTCGTGATCAACTCCCTGATCTCCTGCGGGGCTTCTCTCCGCCACAACAGCATATTCCTGAGCAGCTTGATGCGTCGTCGGACGTAGCGCTCCAGTGCCGATCTCGACGCAGGGTCGAATGCCGGAGGCGGTATGGCTGAGGCACTGGTACTGCTTGCGATGCAGCTTGATAGCTCCAGGAGGTGATTATGGTAGACCAAAAGCACGGATTTGAGTAAAGCCTGCCATAGAAACGACATCAGCTCTGAGGCATACTATGGAAGGCTGGACTGACAGTATACTTCCGGCTCTCCTTTCCGGTTAAATCCGCTACGACGTCCGCCAAGTCGACCGCCCGCCTAGTCTGAGGCGCAGAATACGGGTCATATGCTCCCACTTCGAAAGCTTTGGTCAAAAGCGGAACGACAGCGGACGACACCATCGATGCAACGAGATCCCCGTCTGAACCCAGAGTATGCTCGTCATCAAGATCCATATCGTCCGTTTCATGCCCGTTAGTTGTAGGTACCGGTCGAGAGTATTTGTATAACGAGTGAAACCATGTGAACGAGTCGAGCGGTGTTGAGCCCTGTCAGAGCAGCGTCAGTCTCCCATCTAGCAGACCAGCTACACTGGACTCACTCTCAACGGTTCCCAACCGACCATTTCACCCCGCGCATAGAATTCCCATGCTTGGACCAACGCGAGACCTCCAAACGCGTTCACATATTCCTCTTCGTACCGTTTTCTCCATCCACCGAACTTGGCCGCCAAGCCCTTTTCAGGATCTCGGAAATCCTCCGCCTTGACATCATCGAGCAGCGAAACTACACGCTTCTCAAGTCGGTGCTGAGCTGCGACGTAGTCCTCTGCGTCACCTTCGGCCAACGTAGAATCAGTCGAGAAGCCGTCTTCGTCGTTGACAACCGGCGGTTGAGTGCTTCTCGTTCTTCGGCGAGCCCGCCGGCCTTCTCGCTCGGAACGCCTCGCGCGTCGAATACCAGAGCTTGGCCCCGCTTCAAACTCTGCTTGACGTGATCTGCCCAACTCGTCCACCTCTTCTACTGCCTCTTCCTGCCCAGGAGCAGCCACACCGAGGAAAAGCGACAAATCATCGTTGTCATCCGCCCTTCTACGTTTGTTGACCATTTCTGCGCGTTGCTGTTGGTGGTGTACCGAATCCGCCTCAATGTCTTCCAGTTTAGGAAACTGTACCTTTGTCAGTCACGAGGTAAAGTGTATTGCAAAGCTCAGCTCACCTTTTCTTCGAGGAAGTTGCCGAGCGTCTCCACCCATCCTCGGAACTCTTCAACCCATTCTCTCTTTCCCTCGACTTTCTCAACTTCCAGTCGCAACTCTTGCTCCTGTTGCTCCAGTGCCGCCAGTTCCCGCGCCGTCACGTCGAGATTTCGCTCGTTCTCAGTTTTGGTGATCTCGAATTTTGCTAATGATTCGGCGAGGCGCGCTTGTGCGCTGTTTATGGTCGGTATTGGCCGTGCGACGGGGACTAGGATAGACAACATTAGCATTGTATCTTTATACTCTTGATCGTGATTCTCACTTGATGCTGGCTTGTACCCGCGCTTTACGCCCTTTTCGGGCTTCTCATCCTCCCAGCCGCCCGCTCGTTGCGCCTGAGCTCTCTCCCATTCTCGAGTCTCTTCGTCATCCTCGTCCTCGGCCTCGCTGTTTTCGCAGGTAAGAATCAGCCCGAGATCTCATATACTCGCAGGGAACAGCGTACCGATCATCGATGAGTTCGCCTATCTCTCCGCGCATCCGTCTAGCAGCGGCTTTGTTTGCATCCTTGCCCAGGAATAGCCTGTCTTTGGCTTCCGTGAAGTCTGCCATGTCTGCTCAGAATCAGAAATTAGCACAAGACCGAACCAATCTGGAACCAGGGGACGCACCTTCATCTCCATCTCCCATTTCGTCCTCTTCACGCATCAGTCGACTCTCGGAATGCGGTCCGTCCGCGCCATCGTACACTGCGATTTTGCCTCCACCAAGCGAGATATAGTCTTCTTCCGTACCGCCATGCCGCTGGCTTTCCAGTGCCGCCTGGCGTTTCTGCTTCGCGGCGGTGATAGCGGTCGCGTCGGGTATACCAGCTGTTGTATCGTCCACTAATCTCGAAGCGTACTTGTCCCGTGCCAACTTGCTTAATCCAGAACCATCGTCGTCTTCATCTTCCTCAGCGTCGTCGTCGGTCGTTCGGGGTGCGCGGGTCGGTGTGGAGGCTTTGAGCTGAGATAGGTATGCTTGGGAGTACAGGCCGCTACCTGAGGCAGTACTTGCTGGTGTGGACGAGCTTTCGCCGTTGTTTGGCGTTTGAGGGAGTTTTATGGATTGGGACAAGAGCGATTTCCGAGGTTTGAACGGTGTTGATTCCCCTCCTTCGTCTTCTGCACCACCAAAACTTAACCTGGTTGATTTACCAGACTTGACCCCATCTTTTCTCTTATCCTTCTTCTGCAGCTTCTTGCGCTCCATGACACTCCCCGCAGCGCCCTCCTCGTCTCCGTCGCCCGCCATACTGACGTCTCCTGCTTGTGAAGCCGCATCATCGGCTGTGATACTTGCTTTTCCTAATGGTGAGCTCGCAGCTGGTGAGTCAGCCAGGTCGGACTCTCTCGCACGGAGAGACGGGCGGGGCTTTGCCCTTTTAATGAACATGTCTTTGAGTGGTGCAACGCTTATAAAAGCGTGATGGACAGTCGTGTTAGAAAGTGTTGTCAAGAGCAGTTAGTTGAGTGGCCAAGCAGTCATCAAGTGTTGTAATTAGGCGCGTAATCGTATCAGTGCACCAGCTGTGCACGCCTAGTAGATCGGCTAAAAGCTGTTCCGATAGTTTACTGGAATCAGAAAAAAGCAAAGTGGAGGCAGACCCCCTCGATCAATGGATCAATGCAGAGAAACACGCTCTGACGTCGATTTCACTGCACCACCACATCCTTAGCAGCAACTTTGTATACGATCCTTTCTCCTCGGCAGCTCAGACGGCACATACGACCCTCTCTATAACCCACTCACACTCGACTCTGCATCACCCCTGGCGCGACTCGTCTCATCGACCGCTTCCCAACATGACCTCCAGTAGACGCATGGATCGAAACAAGACGTTGATGATGATATGCGATGTTCACGAGAGGTATCGTGAGTGCCAAGTGTGGTTATCTCACCCTTGAGTCCCGAGTTCTGATGTGACGAGGCGACCGTGTAGGAACGGGGACACACGGCTTCAACCAGATGGCGGGCAGTATAGCCAAGATGGCCAGAGCAGCGAAGGTGAATCATCTACAAGGTGCTTCGTCACGCGAGCGATGCTGACGCTTTTATAATTCCAGTTTCTCAACGTGCGTACAGAAGCTGGTACAGATACCTGAAGGTTTTTCATCATGTTGACGAGAAACGCTTTTGCAGCTGCCCACACTAGCTACTGAGCAGAACGGCAGTGGTATGTCTTCGCGACGCGTATGGTCAAATCTGAGGCTGATGAGGCTGTTCGCCAACTAGGGCCGACAGCAGAGGAAGTCCGATCTCAGCTGGACGGACCATTCTTCATTGGTACATATGGCAAAGACTGTGTAGGTATCTCGTAATCACTCGTGCAGGTCTTGCTCACGGCGCTTACGCTCTGTCAATACAGTTCACAATGATCACGGGCGAGGTAGAACAGTTCCTACACAAATACACCGATTTCATCCTCGTTGGCATCGAGGTATGTCCCCTCATACTTCATCCTCCGATAGCCACTCTTTCACTGACAGTAAATATGCATGATTGTCTAGGCCCACGTGTGCATCCTGCAGACAGCGCTAGACCTGCTCGACGATCCCACACGAAGACAACACGTCTATATCCTCGCCGACGCGATTTCCGCCTGCCACGAACTCGAGATTCCCCTGGCGTTGGATCGAATGCGCGATCAGGGCGCGATCGTCACAACGAGCGAAGCGATGTTGTTCCAGCTCATGGGTGAGTTGCACGTCTGCGTCTTTTGCCTTGAGTGCTTGAGCGGGCGATGGTCCGCCGGTATTTACTCGACGTTCATGAGGTCTAGTCCGAGCTGACTTGTACTTTGCGTGATGCAGGCGACGGAACGAACCAGAACGATAAGTTCATTTCGGACCTGATCAAATCCGAGCGTGCCAATACTGCTTGTGCGCTAGAGACTCTCCTCCCGCATCCGCCCATTACGCGTTAATCGTCATACCTCATCGACGACAGCTAGGAGCAACAAATCACGACCGGGTCACCGAGTCGCATACCTTGCATCAAATCATGTAGTTTAGTCCAATCCATAGTCATCCCCCAACTCATCGAAGCATTTTGCACTGTAGCATAAGGAGAGTCAAAAGTAAATAGCGAGTACCAAGCATGCAATATATGCCAAGTCATCGGATCATGGCAGCATCGCAGCGCTGCATACACCAGATAGCAGGATACTCGGCATGCATCGGAGTGTAATGATCGTTGACCCAAATGACATTCTCCATATGATATATAGACATGCTAAAACTCATCTTCATCCATGACGATAGCGTCTGGATTCGCCTCCTTTTCTGTTCCTGCGCCTTCAACTTCCGCCTCTCCTTCGTCGATCCCATTTGCACTCTGCTTATTGAGGGTACTAGCGACGAACGCCGGGCCTCCTGCTGCCCGCTTCGCAGTCGCTGAAGTGGAAGACGAAGCCAGATCTCTCTCCATGGCTGCCATTGGGTCCGCAGCGTCTCTGGCTGCTTCGCTCGCTGCTTCAGTCGGCTTTTCTGTGCCTTTGGACGCTGCTGCTGCTTGCGCTGCGATGAATGACGTCTCGGTGTTGAACGCTGCTTGCACGGCGCGTTTGATTCTGAGCATCTCGCGGAACGTGTCTTCGGAACCGGTATCGACTATAACGGAGAAAGAACATATTAGCCATACATCGTGGACCAAACGAGGGAAGCTAGAATGACGAGTATACTCACTCTCAAAGGCGTTCCACTCTTTCCAGAACTCGGGCTCGATACGCGGATCGCAGAACTGACTAGCGTGCGCATAGATGGCTCGCGCACGATCGATCTCGCCCAATTTCCGCTCCATGCGCGCAAAGCGCTTGCACATCTCCGCAGTCTCCTTATCGGGGAGGTTCTCCAGTGCTCTCTCGTATATGGGTCGGGTGGAGGGCAATCCAAAGTTGGCAGTGGCCTTCGCAATGTATATAGTAAACATCTCGAATTTGTCCGAGTCCTGAACGAGGGTCGACGCGCGGTCGTATATCCCCATAGCGCGTTTGGCGAGACCATGCTCCTCTTCCAACTTTGCGTACATCAGGTACAGCGGCTTGCAGAATTTCGCCGGGCAGTTCTCCAATGCTTGCTCGAATAGGTCTCGTGTACGTTCCAGCTTCTTGCCGCCGTATCGCTTGACGAACTTCGACAGGTAGATATTCCAGATCTCGAATGCGACGGGGAAGTTGAACAGCTCGATTCCTCTCTCGTAGACCTAGAGTGACGAGGACAGGGTCAGCTTGTGCACACGAATTGCAGATAAGCTGACTGACCTTGAAACTCTCCTCAAAGTACTTGTTCTCCTCAAGGAACGCGGCATAGTTGACGATCAGTTGGGCATTGGCGATTTTGAGCTCCATGATCTTGTCATACACCGCTTTTGTTGATTCTACCGAACCGATAGATTCCTCCAGATCGCTGTAGAACGACCAGAGTTTGAGAGACTTGAAAAGACGTTGTTGCGGTGAGAGTGACTATTCAGTCGATGTCAGCTCGTAGCTCATCATGTCCAGCACGAGAGATACCACCCACGTCGTTGTAGTAGTCAATCTTTGTGTTTTTCGGCACAGTCGTAGCTCGCTGCATGAGCCGTACAGCCTCGTCGTAGTTTCTAAATTCGTCATTAGGACAAGCTCGTTTTCGCAGAAGCGACCGAACTCACTCATTTCTCAACTCCATCTCTGCCCACTCACACCACACCTCGGCAAGCTCATCGACAGCTTTGAAAGGCACCTTGGTTCCTCTATCGAATATTTTCCTAGCTTGTACCAGGTCCGGATCGCTCTTTGGTTCCTCTGTCTCAGGGTCTTTGCTGCCTCCTTCCTCGTAGAATTTGGCAAAGTTGACGTAGAGTGGATAGAGGGGACCAGTAGCTTTTCTCGGGTTGATGGTGTCTAGCGCTTTGACGTAGGTCTCGATGACCTTTGCGTCGTCGTCGCCGAACAGAGCGACTCTTTTCTCCCATTCGACCACTTCGTGCGGATTACGCCGTAAGAGCACCTCGTTGACGAGGAATGGTCGTCGATCCATCAATTCCTCGAAAGCCTTCATCCGCTCGTCCAACTCCGCCTCCGTCTCCTCGACATCGAAATCTTCGTCTTCGAGGTTATCTTCGTCGGCCACAGCGTCCATCAAGGTTGAGATCATCGTCTCGGAGAACTCGGCATAGGCGTCGAATATTTGTGTGAAGTCTCGGATGGTCACGACGGCCGCTAACCCACGCTCGAAGGTAGCGGTGGCTCTCTCAAACTCGCCCCGTTTGATCCAATATGTCGCTAAACCAGTCCACAATCGTCCCGCTTGATCCTTGTACACCTCCAGACCATCTCGCTCGACTATGCCCTCGACGTCCAGTAACCTCGAATTGGCGGGATCGGTATCCTCGTCATACGGTAACTCCTCGGGGCCCTTCGCCGACACTGCATCGCGAGGCTTGACGATCTTGCCAGACCCAGCAGCTACTGGTGGTCCCGCTATTCTAATGAGACGACCGTTGATGCTCGCTGGTTCTTCGGCGGGCTGGGAGTCCTCCTGCGCTGCATCTTCTGCCTGTTTCTCTTCGACCGCTGACTTTGCCGCACGAAGCTCTAGTGTCTCTTCCTCGCTCATGCCTACATCCTCCGCGTACCGCTCGACTAGTTCGAGGAAATCGACGAATAGCTGATAGGGTGATTTGCCCTCGAGGGGGATGTAGATGTTCTTCGCGGCTCGACGAGCGATGGACAAGAGGTATTTGGCGGCAGTGAGAGGACGAGGGGGCGAAGCGTCGAGGAGGAACGCGATGTGACGTTCGGTCAAGCTTGGGTCGACCTGGTGATAGCAGATCACACAGATTAGATTAGCGATCATTACAACTTTATAGTGTGTGCGCCTGACATACCTTGAGATACCGTCTCCAGACGCGTTCACCCGCTTCGCCGCCAATGACTTCCGCCCATCTGAGATACAGGCCCCATATTCTTCCGTGCAAACTCGGGGGTAGGGTTCTGAGTGCTCTGTCGAAAGTCCTTCTTGCGTACGTGCGTTTGAAGGTTGCGGGGCATTTGGGATGCAGGAGGACCGAGAGGTGTATGAGCCACGGTACGGGAAGATACGAGAGACACGCGATCATCCTTTCTCCCGT
Organism: Cryptococcus sp. GC_Crypt_5; assembly: GCA_026538355.1. Taxonomy (NCBI): domain Eukaryota; kingdom Fungi; phylum Basidiomycota; class Tremellomycetes; order Tremellales; family Cryptococcaceae; genus Cryptococcus; species Cryptococcus sp. GC_Crypt_5. Next base: position 82,829 of record JALPBZ010000003.1, read on the forward strand.
GGCGATGAGGGCTCTCCATTCTTCGTAACCTACCACGCCGTCCAGTCCGCCTTTCCACTGATGCGCATCCTCCACTCCGTCCAATATCTCCTTGACATTGGTCTTGTACGCTGTGCCCCGCTTGGCCTGATGGCTTCGAGCGGATTTGGCGTCGTTGGTCAGCTCGCCCAGGACGTATAGTTGGCGGGTATTGATATATGCTCTCCAGAGCTTATAGCTTGTCGGGAAGACCGCGAGCGCTCGTTCGTAGATACTGACCAAGCGCTGCAGCCCTTCGCGAGCATTATGCGAAGCCAGCGGCCCAAGCAGCTCTTCCTCCGCTGAGAGCGTAGCCGACTTCTCGGGCTCGGTCGAGGAAATGCGCTCTTTGATCTGATGGATGTACGAGAGCCATGAGCGCAGGTTCTCCGGATTGTGCAATAGGTCTTCCTCCGTAGCGAGATCTTGCGATGCGATCAGGTGAGGATGCGTGAGAGGCGTGGGGATAGGAACGGTGACTGGGAACCGGGAGGAGAGCGAGGTGATGAGCGACGCATCGGATGTCGACGCCATGGCTGCGAGGTGGCTTCGGGCCTCGTGCGATGCTATGTACGTTTTAACAGATATTGATACAGGAAGCAAGAGCGAGCAGAGCGACTTGAAACTTATTACAACGACAACGCAAAGAGAGCGCGAGTGCAACCAAAGACCAAAGATGTAATCAAGCGGAGAGCGCCTCACAGCGGCGTTATGTCCGGCGTTATCATTGAACCACCAGCATACTGCATAGAAGAGCGTTGCATTGGCATTGTCCTGATGCTTAGGTATCAACTGCTTAAGCACCATCGAGTACGAATGCAAGCAGCATGCTGGCAGTATGCAGGGCGCTCGCGAAATCGGGCCGCCGACAAGATATGACTTGCCTTTGTTCACTCGAGAGTGAGCTTCCGTTGGTGCGCTTCCCCCCCCCTTGCGACCTAGCGCATGGCTTTGGTCTTAGCCGTGGTGGCGCTGTGGCCTTTCTAAGGAGTAGTCTGCCGGAGTCGAAAGCCTCCTGTGTCGCGCGCTTCGTCGTTAGGTGCCATACACATCGCCCGCCTCGAGAAAGCCGCCTTCACCATCTTCTGCATCCAAGAGCGCTTCATATTCTTCCACAGTGAGGTTCTTTGGTGCATCAGATTGTCCGTTCGCTATTGGTAGTTTCTGCTCGTTGGTCGGATCGAGCTGCACGAGAGGATCCAGAGTACCGTTCTCAGGTTGACTCGAGCTTTGCTCCGCTTTGACTGGCCAGTCGTCGTTGGCTGATGGCGCAAGCTCTTCCACGGGGCCATTGGCCTCGTCGAGGATTTTGGCTAATTCCAGAGTACCTCGCTGACCCCACTCGACAACGTCGGGTTTGAACTCATTCTACACAGCGACATCACTTCGTCAGCATGCCAAGTCGCTCGTTCAGCTCAAGCTGCCCGCATGTCGCAGGATCTCTTAAGAGTGTCAATATCGACACTCACATACATATGGCTCGCTAGCCTATTCAGTTCTTCAGGTTTATACGACTCGGCAACAATCTTCATCGCGCCAATAACGTGCGGAGTATTCGACTTGAATGCGCGAGTCATATACAAGTATGCCTGTCTTCGTGTCAGCTTTTGGTGTCATGACTGAGGACAGGTGCTTCCAATACACTAAGCTTACTTGACTCGGACCGACCGGCTCGCCTTGTTGGATAGCTCGACAGGTCCCGTCCGGGCGCTCGATGATGGGGCTATGAGAAGCGAGTATTAGCGGAGGTCATCTCGATGTAGCCTGAAAGTCTCTCGCAGATCCGGTTACTGACATTCTAAAGGATTTGAAGATATCAGCGCGAACTCTTTATGAGGTAGTAACGGAGAGACTGACTTGGCACCCATCAGCCCAACCCAGGGCTGAGCACTCCCCGCCGGTCTCTCCTCAACAACACCATTCCCTCTCCCTGTCCCCCTTCCCCTCCAGCCGCCCCTACTCCGCTCTCGCTCCTTCTCCTTCTCCTTCCTTCTGCCCCAGCTTTCTTTCTCCGCGCCCGGCAACTCGCTCAATTCCTGTTCGGCCTCTCGCGTCCGTTCGTTATCCAGTATATTACCTAGCATGAGAGCGTGCTTGAGGCTGTTTATGTGCACGTAGACGTGCGCGATCGAGAGGGATTCCAGGTGGTCGAATCCTAGGCGTAGAGCTAGCGTGTATGCCCAGGCGGTCTTCACTGGTGCTCGATTTGTAGTGAGTGTCAGGGGTAGTAGTTCCTGAGTAGTGACAAACAGATGAGTATGTGTCAACCTTGTTTCAAGAGCGCCAGTAGATAGTAGAGAGCAGAAACGGAGTGCAGGCAACCCACCTCGATATCGGTCACAGGATGAAATTCCATATCCAGCGGGACGTCCTCCTCGTCCATCCTCTTCTTGCCGAGCGGCACTAACAGATCGCTATCACGTCCGCGCTTCTTACTGACGCTCTGAACCAAACAGCGCAAGGTCAGCCCACCAGTTGACACGCCAGATGAGAGCATGTGTACTCACTTGCCCCGATGCCAGGCCCCTAACTGCGTTATGGACGGTCTTGCGAGCATCTTTATCCTCTATAAGCCCCGCTAGCTTCTGCGGCGTGAGCTCAGAGAGACGCTCGATCGTGCCGTGCGACTTGTATCTGCGACCCACCACACAACATTCAGATCAGCTTACTGCGTATTGGGCATAGCTGCGAGCGGAAAGCCGAAGAGGGTGCAGGAGGTACAGGAGTACAAACGAACATCTTCGCCGCGAGCTGCATGGCCACGCGCATATCCACTCCGCGAGCAGAGAGGAGCTTGAGCCATTCTTGCAGCGCTAGTTGAGCTGTCGGTGCCGGCATAGCAGCGGGTTTCGGAGGCATTCTGATCAACTGGGCGGATGAATGTACTGTTGGACACACTTGCGGCTGAGTGGTAGAGCGAGCTCTTAGAGCTGAATGAGCAACAGAAAGTCGTAAGTGGTTATCGATTATCGATTGACGTCAACATCGAGAACATTACATCTTGTATTCTGCAATTAGAAATTCCTATTCCGGCAAATCAGCATTAGCGGTAATCGATACTCGAGTAGATCTGATCGGCTAATCCCCTATCTAATGCCGGTGAACAGTCTGTTGAGCATGGGCAGTCTTCTCTACGTCGAGCATCTGTAGAACAGCTCGCACAGCGGGGAGCAGGTACGACGATACAACGTAACACCGGACTTACTGATACCGTGGAAGCATGTCGTTCGGCACTTTGAACCGCGCCAAGACGCTCTTGCTCATATGCGATGTCCAAGAGCGGTTCCGTGAGTCGCGTACTCGTCCAGCGTTGCGCTTTCGCAAAGCAGTGCTGACGAGCTTATGGTTGTCATATCCTTATAGGAACGGCAATCTACGGCTTTGATGCGATGAGCAGTACTATCGTCAAAGTGCTCAAAGCTGCGAAAGTAAGTGTCGGACTGTGCTGGTCTGCAATATAGCGAAGCTGTATGCCTATGACCGCACGCTGATCTTATGCGTAATGCTCCTTCAGCTGTTAGAGGTGAATACGAGCAAGCTGGTTCTATGTAGCTGGACTGACGGAAGAGCAGATCTCGACTTTGATCACCGAACAAAATCCTCGAGGTGAGCATGATCTTCAGCTGCGTATAACACAACTTCTTCTCAGCTGGCAGTCCAAGGGGAAATGGACATACCCTGTAACACCTATGGTGAATCCACCTGACGTCTGTGCCCAGCTCTAGGAACGACGATACCTGAGATCTCAAGTGTGATTGGGGAGAACAATCCTACGCATTCGGGTACTTTCAGCAAGACCAAGGTGGGGCTTGCGTCCCGTCTCCGCGCGATATTTGTCACGGAAGACAGACCCTGCTTAGCTGATACCTTTTCAGTTCTCCATGTTCACAGAGGAAGTCGTTGAGAAGCTTGCCAAGTCGGCCTTCGAAGACTACATCATTGTCGGTATCGAGGTGAGTCTTCCCATATTTCTCTCCAGATCCCGCTCTTCCACAAGCCACTCGCTACAAGCAACAAGCAACAAGCAAGAACCACGTTGAAGAATGTCGTTGTGACTGACGATCTACCGCGCAGTCACACGTATGCGTCCTGCAAACCGCTCTGCACCTCCTCTCCGACGCTAAGAACAAACAACACGTGCATATCCTGGTAGACGGCGTATCATCATGCAATCGCCAGGAAATACCTATTGCTCTCCGTCGAATAGAGCGAGCGGGGGGGATCGTCACTACGAGCGAATCGATCTTGTTCCAGCTCATGGGTGAGTCTTCACCTCACTTCCACTTCCTCGTTTCTTGCGTTACTGCGTTATTGGATTGCTGACCACGCATCTCTTCTGCGTTCAGGCGACGCGAAAGATCCTGCCTTCAAGCCCGTCTCCGCTCTGATCAAAGAGGAAAAGGCAAATACAGCCAACTCCTTACGGACCCTGTTGGACTAGTGAAGGGCATATACAGCATATCTTGGTGGGCATCAGGCTACATCAGGCTGCACTCCGTCTGGGCCATGAGAATGATAATATGGCAATTGTGAGCAGATTGGTTTCCAGCACAGGCAGAGAATCGATGTGCCTCGTTGTACCTCCTCAGTACCTCCAGACCTGGAATGATATGCAAGATTCATGCTATGCAACTTCCGCTATGTGTTGTACCTACCACCGCCTCGCCCAGAACAACCCACTCTGCGCTCGTGCATCATACATCATCCATCACCCATCACGCTACACCTTACACCTCACAGCTCATCGTGCTCCATCTTAGCTTTGATGTCCTTCCAATCGGCCCATTCGCCCGCATCACCAAAAGCAGCCTTGGCCTCAGCGTGCGCTTGCTCAGCGTCCACATCGTCCTCTCCTCCTACTCCATCTTCGTCTAAAGGTCCAACGGCTGTTGGTGGAGCAGGTCGAATGTGGACTTGACCTTTAGCGCTAAGTGATACGCCTATGCTTCGTCGTAGGAGAGCTTCGACGCGGTCAAAGTACCTGTCAATCGTCGTGGGCTGTCAGCTCCGCTTCTCGCTTCTCGCTTCTTGAGTCTGACGAAGTAGACCACCAGTCTAGAAATATGGAAGCAGAGATACTCACGTGGTAGGATCCGGAACACTGAATCCGCTTCGAACCAACGTCGTATCAAAGAGGACTCTGACAGTCTCGCGCAGTTCGTCCTCGTCGTTCCAGACTTGGTTGACCTCATCTTCATCCTCGTACTTCTCCGGCAGGTCCATAACTCTCTCTAGGAGCCCTTCGATCAACGGCGACTTCGGGTTGATCTCCAGTACTTTAGGCAGGTTCTTCATCATGTTGAACATCGGGTCGTCCTGCGCATCGGCTTGAGCAGCCATGAGACGCTGCATGTTCGCTGACCAGCCGTAGGAGTCGACGATGATCGTGCATGGTGATGTGACCAGGCGGTTCGTGAGGACCACTATTGGCAGGGAAAACCAGGTAAGCTTGTTGTAACAGTCGTTCTTGCATTCCAGCTGTGTTCGTGAACGCAGATTGGTACTCACCATCGCTGACTTGATCCGCCAGATCCTTCTTCAGCCAGTCCAACAATGGCGCAAATGCGATTTTCTGGGCCGCGAGTTCCTTCTTCTCCGCTTGGTCCTCTTCCTCGTCACCATACTTGAGGCCTTTCTTGGAAACGTCCTGTGCTGTCATTCCCCTGCAATATATATGAGCTTTCACCCCGTACTGTAATCGTCAGGAATGCCGCTCACATGAAGTTGCCCAACGCCGCCATCATCGGTTCGTCTGACGGCAGGTTGAGTAGTAAAACTTCATAGCCCCTGGCGATAAGTTTCTCGACAAAGGGCGATCGTTTCAGATCCTCAGCCTTCTCGCCAACGCCAGCCATGTAGTAGATCTGTTGACACGCAGACAATATCGTCAGCTTGCTTCTTGTCTAGCCGAGAGCTAGATCGGCATACCTGCTTTTGGCCCGTTTTCCTGTTCTCGACGTACTACAGGGGGTCAACGCAGCAGTCAGATAAGGCGAGTGTTTCCCAACGAATGTGAACTTACCTCCTCCAAACTCGTGTAGTCTGATCGAGTGCTCTCGAATCTCAGCAGCTTGGCCAATTTGACCTTGTCCTTCAGTCCTTCCAGCAATCCAATTCTGACGGCATTACCATACAGCTTGGAGAACTCCTTGAATTTCTCTGGCTCATCGGTGGAGATACGAGTGAAGAGATCGATGGCCTTTCTCACGAGGATGCGCTGGAGCTGTTGGAGGAAACGGTGGTTCTGAAGGGTTTCTCGGGATACATTCAGGCTATGTTGCGTGGTCAGCTTTGGACATACGCGACCGGTCAGAGATACTCACGGAAGGTCGTCGGCTGCGCCGCGAGGGAAGAACGAGATTAGTCGTAGCTCCAACGGAATATCAGACAGCTCACCATCAACGATCATCTTCATGAAGCTCAGCCAACGTGGGAGGTAGTCTTCTCCCAGATCATCAGTGATGAAAACCCTCTTGACCATCAAGCGGACGTTGTTTGCCCCCGCGGCGATCTTCTGCCAGAAATCCTTGGGCAGGTCTTGCGGGATGTACATGATCGCTCGGTACGATACTCCAGACCCAGTGTCGCCCTAGGTAGACGGCGTGAGTTATCCGTCCGTAAGTGCCGCTTCGAACGATTAGTCAGCTTCCTCACCTTGAAGTGAGACCAGCCGAGTGTTTGGGCTGTTGCGTCCTTCGCTACTGCCTTGTAGAACTCCCTGTACTCCTCCTCCGGCACGTCTTTGGGTTCTCTGCTCCATCAGACATTGGGTGAGCTCGGTATCTCATCAGAATGCATCAACGGGGAGCTCACCGCATCCACAATGGCGCCTTGTCATTGACCCTTACCCACTGTTCCTCCACGATCGTCTCGAACTCGTCCTCTTTGGGCGTCTGTGCGTCGGTATTAAGGTCGTCGTTTAATTCGTCTGAATCGCCATCGGACGCTGGCGACTCGGCTGGTGGAATAGGCACTTTGGTGGACTTGCGCTCTTTGATATATATGGGGAACGTGGTGGAGAACGTAGAATGCTTGTCGCTGCGATATTGCACGTAGCACATCAGTTCGGTCCCCCTTCAATATGGACTAACTCACATCAAGCTCTTCAGCTTAGTGGTTGACAGCCATTCCTGCTCGTCTTCCTCGATAGTCAGAACAATCTCTGTACCGCGACCAAGGGTGTTTCCCCTTGGGTCCTGGAAGACTTCGAACGAGTCTCCGACCGCCGACGAGACGAACGTGTGTTGGATAGGCTCAGGATCTGCCGATGTGGCTGGAGGGAGCGACGAGACTCTGACTGTTGGGGAAACGAGGAAGCTGTTCATGCGAGTCAGCTGGGGCACTTCATGACGAGCATTGAGACGACTCAGCTGACTGACCAGCTATAGAAACCGAGACCTGCAGTCGAGAGTTTGTCATCAGCTCTGTTTCTTGGACACCGTAGAAGCGAATGAGCTCACCAAACTGTCCAATGAGGTTGCCGTCCGCACCTCCCTCTTCGGCCTTTTTGAGGAACTCGCTCGTACCGCTCCGCGCAATGGTACCCAGATTCCTCGCCAATTCATCTTTGCTCATCCCGATTCCCGTATCCCGAATAACGATCTCGCCGGTTTTGCCATTCCCTTCTTTATCCAATCTCACCTCGATAGTGACGTTTCCTTCGCCTGCGGAGAGGACTGATCGGTCGGTCAATGCGGTCAAACGAAGCTTCTCCAGTGCGTCGTTGGCGTTCGATAGGAGTTCGCGGAGAAAGACGTCTTTGTGCGAGTACAAGGAGTGGATCACGAGTGAACGGAGGCGCGTGATGTCGGACTAAGGTTGCAACAAGTCAGCTGTCGTGAGCACTGTACGAGATGTGCCGCTACACCGCGGAGCTATGTCTGTAGAATGGCTATAAAAGGGTTTGCACTGCTACTCACCTCGTACTTGAACGTTTCTGATTCTTGCTGCGTTTCCGCCGCTATCAGCGGGGCGAACAGCGCCAACGCGCCAACAAGAAATGTTGTCAACCTCATCTTCGCTCCTGTAGACTTATCAAAGCTTTCGTGCACTGATCTTGCAGTGCTTTTCGTCCTCTGTTCACGTCAAGAACAGTGAAACGCGCTCTTGACTTTGCAGCGCGAACATGTGGTTTCATCTCGACGAGGAATGATGACGTGGAAGGTAGTAATTGCTCTTTTTGATTCCGGTCCATACCTCCACTTTTGCCGATTATCGATTCCGATTCCCGAGGTTCAGTGTGTCTACCGCCGGCTCTACAATACTCACGCGGAAAGCTTCGTGCACTGAGCAGCTGAAGTACTAGCTCCGACTCACGACTGATTCGAGTAGACGACAAGACGATGTCTAAATCCGCTTCATTGGCAGAGAGGGAGCGGCGCGAAGCGCACTCTCAAAAAGCGGTGAGCACTTGCGTTCCGCACTCGACTTCATAGCTTAGGATTCGTACTGAGGATATGACGTGGTAGTACGAGATCCAGCTTGAAGGCGGGATGAGAGGGGCGGTGCGCTGGACCATCTACGGGGCTATAGCGTGTACGTTGGGACACTACTCGTGGCCTCTCTTCAGGTATGTCTGCTTGCTGTGCACGTAGCTGCTCGATGCTCGATGTGCGAAGCTCGAAGCTCGAAGCTTGGCAGACTGAAGCTGATTGTCGGACAGGAGACAAACGCTTGGGCTGAAAGCGTTCTTGACTAGCTCAGGTGAGCCTGGTCCCTTCTACATTTTAGAATTGCTGCTGATATCATTACGGTATAGCTACGATATTCGGCCTAGTGGTCGGTGCGGGTGAGTCACCGCCTCACTCCGTGCTCGTTTACAATAATGTAGTTGGATATTAACGGACTGCGTGATTAGACAATCACCTATTACAATACGAGACATCCCTCCGCCAGGCTGAGAACGAGATGCGACGGCGAGCGCGACACGCCCTAGCTCAAAAGGGGATAATAGCGAGCGAATCCGAGATCAGAAGATGGCGGGAGGCGGAGGAGAAGATGGCCGCAGCGGCAGAAAAGGAGGGTGGAATATCGACAGAAGGCGGTGGGGGGATATTGCCTCTCCTTCCTGAGCCAGGTGCAGAGGCAGAGGCAGAGGGCAGATATCCTGGGGCTCCCAAGCAGACTCTTGCGGAGGTGCTGGCTATGGAGGGAGGAAGTGGACCGAATCCCAAGTCACCTATTCCATAGGCGGACACTGGTGCGACAGTGATGCCGGGACCATTTGGGGTGCAGAAGCTCGTACCTGCCATTCGGCGGGCGAAGGCGGAGGACGTCGATCATCCCGGACTGCTTGATCGCAGCGTATCCTCTAGGCTCTAGGCCGCACACTCCAATCTGAGTAACCTCAATCAATGGATATGACCACTATAGCGCGACGAACCATGATTCTGTCCCCAGCGCGAATGATCCTTCATATTGACGTCCTTTCACCCTTGTGACGCTGTACGCATCACAGACTTGATAGACACTGCGCTGCGCTATATCGTGGGCAGCCTACTCCGACAAAAGGCGGAGTTGTTCGCCTTATACCACCTCCAAGAAACCCCTCGGGCCCCCCGGCCCCCTAACGCGTCAGTGTGACACCTCTACGCTCCCACTCCCGCTTCAACTCGAATTGCGTCACTATTTGAACGCTCTCTTGATAGAGCGGAGCTGACAATATCAAAGGACTGCTGAAACGCTGATAGCCAGGTATATCCATTCTCCAACTCCCTAAATGCATATAAGTCAGCTTACTACACAAAAGGTCTCTCTCTCTCTCTCTCGCTAATTCTCTCTGTCGCTATCTATTTTCAGCACAACTCATACCGCCCACTCAAACTTCTAGCGACAGACAAGATATCATGCCGACTGCAACACCATCTGGGATCAAGAAACACGTAAAGCAGAAAAGCCCGCAATTCAGCACTGCTTCCCTTCTTCGTGCTTGCGACCAATATCTCAGCACCGGCACCAACTTCAGCATCGGCCACAGTGCCATCGCTGACGACGATGACGATGGAAGCGGGCCCGCCCCGCTTCAGTCTTTCGACCCGGATTCGCTCCCCGATAACGCCCAAGCCATGTTCCTGCCCCTCGACTTAGGTCTCTTATCCGACTCGGAGTTCATGAATTCGCTGCAGTCGGGAACGACGTCTGCGGACGAACAAGCGTTCTCGCTCTACCCACCAGCGTCGGGCACTGACAGCGATATGATGACTCTTGGCATGCCAGACTTCGGACAGGACCAGCAATACCTCGTGCCAGAGGGTGATGACCCGATCGAGCAGTTTGAGTTTGCCGACAGCGGGTCCGCACAGGGTCCACACAACATGGACTACACCACCGAGCGCGACTGCCTCACCTCGGGCACCAGCAACGACATGATGTTTCCCGGCATGTCAGACTTCGGACCGGACCAACAGAACCTCGACCCCGGGCTGCCTTGTGGTATATTCCAGCAGTTTCTCGACAGTAAGTCTCCGACATACCCGTACGACATGTGTCCCACCGCAAAGACTGGCTGTCTGACCACAGATTCCATGGGCGACCCGGGCATCGGCGTCGGCTGGGGTTATGACCGAGACACGGGTGTCATGCTTTGTGGGATTGGAGTGGAGCCAGAGGTACGCATGCCAGTCCATCCTGACTATACGCGATCGTCCTCGTCTGACAAACTATTCCAGCCGTCCGCTAGTGCGGGGTCGAACCTCACAGCTTATCACGGCGCCGTTGTTCTCGATATAGGTAGTAGGGCAGTCGGATCGCAGCAGAGTGCCGGTGAAACCCACCCGCGTGGGCTGACGCAGGAGGTATTGGCAGAAAGACTTAGGGAGGGCAGGAGCATGTCATGGGAGCAAAAGACTGGTTCGGAGTCGGCCAGAATCTCACCCACGACGGATCCCTCGTGGTATCCCGGCGGTTCTGTGTGCCAGGACGAGACTGATTTCCCTGAGGATGAGACTGAGGACTGATTCCCCTTAACGCCTCGTGTAGATATGCATCGTGTTACATACACCTCGCTATGCTCTGTAAGATGGAAGCATCTCGTACTGCATACTACCGGGCACAGTAGTCGTTGACAGACTTGGTGGGGTGTTCGAGTCAAGTACCGTGTCAGGTGTCAGGTGCCAGGTGTTCGGTTAGCTCGGTTGTTCCTGTATCCGGAACGCTTCTCCTCTCTGTGGGGTTACAGTATGTTGATCAAAGTAAACATTTTCGACAACATTACGAGTACGAGTACTCGAGTACATGTCATTCCAGCTTGCATCGCCCAACTCATTGCATGCTTTCTCTCCAGCGTCCAGGCAGATGGTAGCCAAGCCAAGCATAGCGGAATGTACGTCCATATCCATATGCACTGCTGTCATGCCAATCAAGCCAGATTCACTAACATCAACCAATATCTGATGTAGGCGACTGCATCCTCACGGCCCCAGGCGCAGTGCTGGAGATGGAGGCGCTAGTCCTGCACGATAGGCGTGTACGCACATGGAAGAACGTACGTCGCCGTCTATCTTCTGCCTCATGACAGCAGGACATTCGCTGATCCAATGAGCAGCTTCCGCGGACATTCCGAGAGTTCTTACTTGCTTCCCTGGACAAGTATTCAGATAGACAATTCCTCTCGTCGCCTTTACCCTCGTCTACGCCATCATTTCAACGCGATCCCGGACCGTCGAGCACTATCTCATCCGCTATCGAGGATGAACGGGAGAGTGTGACTTTTGGAGAGGTCTTGCAGAGAGCACTGAGACTTGCGGCGTGGATGCGCACGAAAGGTCTTGGTCTTGGGAGTCGGGTCGCTATAGGAGGCCGGAACAGTACTGGGTGAGCTTCAGTTTTCGATTCTTCTCCTACATCGTTGAAAGCTCATTGATATCGTAGCTGGATCGTCGCGTTCGTCGCCACGCATCTGATTGGCGGAGTGACAGTCTGCTTGAACGCTATGCTGTCAGTATTGCCTACCGCTTTATCACTGCGCACTGAACATCCGCTAATGGATTGAACGAACGCAAGTAGACCCCGAGAACGGCTCATCTACACGATCAAGTTGACCTCTCCACACCTCGTGCTACTGGACGAAGAACGAGCAGAGCTTTTGGGCCCATATCAATATGTCCGAGAAACGGGTCTGCCAGAGGTACGTGAAGCCTCCATTCTCATACCTGATTCACGCTTGGTCCGATGAGCAGCCTGTACCCAGCTTACTGATGCACTTACGCATCGCAGATGTTCTGCTGGTCGGGAAGTAGTTATCTGCCATCGGTGTTGCCAATATTCGCCGATTCGTCTCCATCGACTCAAGACATAGTGGACGGGCTAGGGCTGGAAAACCTCGGACCAGAGAGCGATGCTGTCATCTTCTTTACTTCCGGGTGTGTTTCTCAGATCATACAGCTAGACAGTCGCGGTTCGACGCCCCGATATAGCTGATACAAGTGTGTAGAACAAGCGGCGCTCCCAAAGCCGTCCTCAGCACGCAACGTATGGCGTTATCAAATCTCTGGTCAGGCTTAGTCGGTATGTCTGTCGGTCTCATCAATATCTCCTCGATCCTGATAGAGACTTGTATGTGACTACAGCACCCTCCAGAGCAGCATTACGCGCTGGTCTGCCCATCCCGCCCTTACCCAAGACTTCAGATCCGCAACGTACGGTCCTCCTCGCCATCCCACTATTCCACGTGACGGGCTGTCTCTCGTGGCTCATGCGCGCTCTCTTCGCTGGGTCGAGAATGGTACTCATGCGACGGTGGGATACGAAGGGGGCGGTGGACTTGATCCAATCGGAGCGCGTTAGTGTCATAGGCGGGTAAGTCTCGTGAAGTCTCATTTCCTTCTGCTTGCTAGACGGTGTCTGCCAGACAACTGACACGGTCGAGATAGAGTACCAGCAGTGGTCAGCTCGATCCTCCACTCCACAGATTTGCCGAAGGACCGTATGTTCGACACGGTCTTCTATGGCGGTGCGCCGCCAAGCAAGCAGATGGCGGCCGAGGTCAAGGCCAGGTGGCCAAAAGCAGGCTTGTGAGTGAGGTCACGCGATGTGTCAAATTCAGAACAAGTCAGCTAAATGGAAGGCAGGGTGCAAGGATATGGTATGACGGAAACCAACGCCTATGTGTGCTCTGTAGCAGGGGTGGACTATGTGGAACGAGTGAGTTAGATTGGCGCGTTGAGCGAAGTCTGCTGACATGCGGTTCAATTTACAGCCTGACAGCACGTACGTCTGCTTGCACATACACCGACGTTAGGTACTGAGCGCCTTGATGTCACAGTGGCCCTCCTGTACCCATATGCGATACCCGCATAGTAGATCCATCAACTGGCGCAGCTTTGCCGCAAGGGCAAGTCGGTCTCCTACTGGTTCGAGGACCGCAAGTGATGAAGTGTTATTATGGTGATGAGGGTGAGTCACTCTCATCGACACGGTTATCTGAATCAGCAGCAGTCCAGCTGATCAAGTGTGCGATGACAGAGGCAACACGGCAGGCTATCGATGCGGAAGGATGGCTGGATACTGGCGATGTAGCGTTCATCGACAACGAGGGCTTCCTCTTCATCAAAGACCGCTGTGAGTCCCTCTGTGTGCGAACACTCCCAACGATGTCCACGCGATGCTGAAGACTTGATTGCCGCCGATAGTGAAAGACATCATCATCCGCGGTGGGGAGAATGTGAGCTTCAAACGAGCCTTACCCATATGCCCATACTCAAGAGACAGCAACTGACCAGTGTGGCTTGTGGTCTGTGTAGATCGCTTCGGCCGACGTGGAGAACGCGCTATATGCAAATCCGCAAGTAGACGAAGCAGTAGCTATTGGCCTACCGCACGAAAGACTGGGAGAGGTCGTAGGCGCAATCGTATCACTACGACCGAGCTCTTCAACGTCGACATCGTCAAACCGGACGAAGAGGGTGACAGAGCAAGAATTACTGCAGCATGTCCAACCCCGTTTAGCGAAATATGCGTGGCCTGCACTGATCCACATACATGATGGACCGCTTCGTGAGTCCTTTCTTCCTCTTCCTCTTCCTCTTCCTCTTCCGCTTCTAGTCATACATAATTTCATGTGCCGGTGCTGATCCGTACTCGCGACTCGCAACTGGTGACCCGTGATAGCCCGCAACGTTAATGGAAAGGTAGTCAAGCGCGAGTTGAAAGCACTCTTAGTAAAGCAGTGGGAAGCGCGCCAGGCCATTGAGCTTGAAAGCAGACCGCTTCGAGCCAAATTATAGGCCCGCGACGCTCGTATCGTCTGAAGGTCGTGTTTGCTTCGTTAGCTCATCTCAAATGGAAGGCTTATCGATCCCTCAATGCCGGCTTCGCGAGATCAGCTGTATGAATGAAGTATAATGCATGTCCAATGCCTAATGTTCCTTGTCGACTGCGAATCGTAAGACCTTTCTCTCCAGATATACATGCTTGCCTACAGACTACGTGATCGAAGAGAACACCTGTGCTTGGCTCACTAAGACTGCTTACTGCTGCACGATCTCCCCTTTTATGACACTACTGACCACCTAACGCCTATCCCTATCGTCCCGACCACCATATCGCCTAGGACTCGGTTCTCTTCTCCTGGGACTAGGTTCCCGTCTACGAGAAACGGGAGAAGGACTTCTGCGTTTGTCGCGAGCATCGCGCGCATCGCTATACCTCCTCTTGGGGGGCGCGGGTGAGCGAGATGGAGAAGGAGAGTATCTCTTCCTTGATTTCGGTGGAGGGGAGGGTGAATCGCTGTATCGCGCCGACCTGCGAGGCGGGGTGCGCGAATCGGATTGCCTCCTCTTCCTGGGTGGCGTACGACTGCGACTTCGACTTGGCGAGCGCGAGTCACTGGAGTATCGCCTTCGCCTCGCTCCTCTCTTCCTCGAATAATCAGAGCTCGCATCGCTGCCGCTATCGCTATCGCTATCTGAGTCCGAATCAGAATCAGAGTCGCTGCTATCGGTATCAGACGACGAGTCGGAATCGGAAGAGTTGGCAGCGTTGAGTGCCGCGTGCTGCGCCGCGAGGAGTTTCGGTGCGTTGGCGAGGTACGTTCGCATCTCTTCGGTGATTCTGCCGAGGCCGATGGACGTGAAGTAGTTGATGGCGAATCGCGTGTTTTTGGGGTTATCCATAGGGAACATGCCTGAGAACGCGGGGCGCAAGTCGGGGATCGCGAAGCGCTCCGAGAGCTTGTTGATGCCCATCTCCTCGAGCATCTCCTGCATCATGATCTTCACGAAAATACGGGACGACGACGTCGTCTCTTCCTCGTTCATGTGAACAACATGTAGCACCGCCCACGAGATAGCGTCGGACGCAAGCAGATGGCCGAAGAATCGACCGATGTTGCGCAGCTTGTTCGTCTCGTACCGATGAATCGTGTCAAAGTACTTCTGGAACGCCTCTTGGTAGTTGTCCGTCCACAGTCGGTTCAGCTTGCAGAATCGCTCGCCGATCAGACCGTAGAAGTTCGAGTAGGAACGTTCTTGAGAACAACACTCGATGACCATGTTGCACAACTCGATCTGGAGAAAGTCGTCAATAACGAGACTATAATGCAGAGCAAATTACGTACCTCTCGACCCTCCGGAACATTGATCTTCATGAGCTTGTGCACCGCTTCCTCGAAGTTGAGCTGAAGTCTGGATGAGCACCGGTCCTACACCTGTCATAGCTCCGTGACTCACCGAATTCATGATGGTCAAGTAGATCGTTCTTCTCAAGTTGATCAAGTTCGTTTCTGTCATATCGGTAATACCAGCCTTCTCAGGAGCGACGTCCTCGTCCTCCTCGTCCTCATCCGACACATCACTACCGGATTCCGAGCCAGACTCATCGTCCGAGTCACCCAAGATCTCCCTCTTGATATCGCTATACCGTTCTTCGTTTTCGAGGAATTTCGGATCGACCTTGAACAGATCTAAACACGATTATCAGCTATCGGAGAGAAACATGAGGAAAGGCAAATACTCACTCAGACCCTCCTGTATTTGGAGCTCATCATCAAGCGTGACCCTATGCGTGATCTGCTCTTCCTCCTCAACCAAGTCCAATCCCTCTGGAACAGCTGGGTTGTCCTTGTACTTGTCCTTCCTGACCTGGAACAACACCTCGATCATGTACTGGCATCGCTTGCTGATAGCTCCCTCGTGCAGAACAGCCCGGAATCGCTCAAAGACAGTGTTGTTCGCTTTGGGACTGGTTTCGGACAGGAAGAAGCCGACTTCGCGCATGAAGCCGACTGCGACTTCGATAGAGTCGTCTGTCGGACGATCTAGGCACAGAAGCAGGATTTGCAGAGCTACGATCTCATGGGCGACGTATTGGTTGCACAGATGCGCGATGAAAGTCGAAGTGGCGTGACACACCGTCTGAAAGGACAGTCAGCACAGCCTAGTTGAGAAGCGACGCAAACCCACCTTGTCATTCCTTTTATAAGCACGACGGAACTGACTGATCAACCGGATCAAGACCAGCTCGCCGACTTGAGGTAATTTTGTATTGATGATAGCAACAAGAGCCGCAAAGACCGGTGTGAAAGGCAATGAGGATGCTTGTGCTCGCATGATGGAACGGGCGAACAGGCCTTTCCCGCGGATAAGGTTCTCGCCGAACAGTTCTGGCACGACATGTTTGATATTTGACACGTTGACCTAAGTAACGGTTAGCATCGAAGATGGATCGATGACACAGAGTCGTTTCAATGATACGGGAGAAGATACACACCTTGTTGATCAAACCGTTGATACTCTTTCTCAAAGCATCCCAGCTGAGTCGTTGATATTCCGAACTCGTCTTGTCTTTCGCCGCTTCAGCCTGCATCGCCCTCAGCTTAGCGGGAGGGATGTAGGCTCCTCCTGACCTTGATCCCACAAGCTTCGCAAACTCTGCCCTAGCAACATCATCCGCTTTACTTCCACCATTTGTCGTCGCGACGGTGCCATTTGATTTGGAAGCTAGTTCAGAGCTGATTTGAGCTTCGAGTATAGCAGCTTCTCTCGCTCGTCGACGGTGCGGGTCAATATCATTCACTCGTGGCGCTTCTATCAAAGGCTCGTTCGGACGGGTGGAAGGAGACTGCGAGCGACGACGGCGGGATGGGGGTGAAGGTGAACGGTCTCGGGGATTGGGGGAAGGCGATCTGCAATTCGCGTCAGCTTTCTTTTGCCATTGGAACAATCAGGTAGCTGGGCGTACCTTTTCCTCTTACTCGCAGGCGCATCGTCCGGCGATCTGCTCCTGCTACGAGACGATACTGAGCGAGGAGACGAACGAGCAGGAGAGCGAGGAGAGGGCGAGGCAGAAGGCGAGCGCGGCATTTTGCAGTGTGCTCGATTATTTTCGTTCCGGTCCGAGAGGAGGAAGGACAGTAATGCCTATTTGCTTGTTGTCAGGACGGCCTGAATGAGGAGATTTTGGCAGCGACAAATGCCTGCTGATGACAACGAGTAACTTGGTGGGATGAAACGGCGAAGGTTGTATTGAGCATTGAGCATGCAGTCTCAGCTCTCGCGAACAAGCTACACCTAGAAAAGGGGAGGAGCATATAGGGAACGGGAAGCTGTGACGTGGCTATCTTCGCAGTACGGGCTGGCGGAATCAAATGTATATAAGCATGGTGGAGGTGGAGTGGCGACGAGTGGAGACCCCTTGGTCCCTTGGTCGAGAAAGGAGTAACACCAGGTGTGCTCTAGGTGGTGTACATGTCAAACACAAACAGCACTGCATCTTTCCTTCTCTTTTCATCTTCTCCAATTCCAGCATCTACTCGCTCAAAACCTGACCACATTGACAAGCACAAGCACATACACAAAAACGATGTCTGAGGAGATCCTGAAGGGCGCTGCGCATGAGCACGCCACCCTCCTCAACGCCATAGCCGAAGGCGCGAACGAGTATACCAAGCCCGAATCTGTCAACTACACCTATGGCACAGCGGGTTTCAGGACGCTGTGAGCGTTGTCTGGCCAGAGATATCGCGCAGTATAGCTCACGGAATCTACCTTGCAGTGCTTCGAGGCTCCCTTCTGTCCTTTTCCGCGTCGCTCTTCTTGCCGTACTGAGGTCCAAGCGGCTCGAAGGCGCTACTATCGGAGTAATGGTTACCGCGTCGCACAATCCTGAAGAAGTGAGCTGGGTTTCGGAATTCGTTTCCTCAATAAGCTGACTTTCATTGCAGGACAACGGTGTCAAGCTCGTGGATCCGTCCGGAGAAATGCTCGACGCGACCTGGGAAGCACACGCTACAGCGCTGTCCAACTGCCCAACAACCGAATCCCTTATATCCACATTCGCTACTTTGGTCTCCCACCTGCGCATAGACTTGCATCAACCAGCGTCCATCGTCTACGCGCGGGACACCAGGCCCAGTGGACCTGACCTCGTCAAAGCGCTCGAACGGGGCTTCGCAGGGTTTGGCGAGAGCGTTAAGCTCTTCGATGTGGGTGTGACCACCACGCCTATTTTGCATTATGTCGTCAAAGCTACCAACGACAAGACTGGTGAATATGGAGAGCCGAGTGTCAAGGGTTACAACGAAAAGTTGGCGAAGGCGTTCAAGACACTCATTGTGAGTCTATCTATATGACCTCGATATATACTTTACGATATGACTGACCAAAGACATAGGGCAACCGCGGTCCTCTTGCCCCGCTATATGTCGATTGCGCGAATGGTGTCGGCGCGAACGCTCTCAGTGACTTCTCCAAGTACATCGGTGACCTTCTGCCTCTGGAAGCACTCAATACGTCAATCACCACTCCTGGAGCTTTAAACAGCCAGTGCGGTGCCGACTATGTGAAGACAAAGCAGAGTCTTCCGCCTTCTGTCGCCGCAGCTGGCTCCCTGAACAAGCCTGGTACACGTGGTTGTTCATTCGATGGAGATGCAGACAGGATCGTCTTCTACTATCTACACCCCGAGAAAGGCTCCTTCAGGCTTCTGGACGGTGACAAGATCGCAGTCATGGTCGCTCTCTTCCTGGGCGACTTGCTCGTCAAGGCAAAATTAGAGGGAGACAACAAACTCAGTGTTGGGGTGGTCCAGACCGCATATGCCAATGGCAGCTCTACCAAATATCTCAAATCCGTAAGCTTATTTCTACAAGAGGATAGAACTCTAGCTGACGTTGCTTGTGGCAGCGCAACATACCCGTCACTTGCGTCAACACTGGGGTGAAGCACCTGCACCATGCCGCTCATCGGTTCGACATTGGCGTGTACTTTGAGGCCAACGGACATGGCACAGTTCTGTTCTCCCCGCACGCTTTGCAAACACTGAAGGAGGCATCTCCCTCATCTCCCGACTCGGCCACTGCCATCAAACACCTTACAGCGTTCTCGGAGCTCATCAATCAAGCGGTTGGAGATGCTTTGTCCGATATGTTATTGGTCGAAGCGGTCTTGGCGCATAGGGGATGGGGAGCACCGGAATGGGACGCGGGCTACGAAGATCTGCCAAACAGACTTGTCAAAGTCGAGGTGCCAGACCGGACCATCTTCGTG
Source organism: Cryptococcus sp. GC_Crypt_5 (assembly GCA_026538355.1). Lineage (NCBI taxonomy): Eukaryota > Fungi > Basidiomycota > Tremellomycetes > Tremellales > Cryptococcaceae > Cryptococcus > Cryptococcus sp. GC_Crypt_5. The sequence goes on from JALPBZ010000003.1 coordinate 102,328, forward strand.
GCCACTGATGCCGAAAGGAGATTGGTCAGCCCTGAAGGTCTGCAAGAGAGGATTGAAGAGGCTATGCACAAAGTGGAGGCGGGGCGGTCGTTTGTCCGACCCAGTGGTACTGAAGATTGTGTGAGAGTTTATGCGGAGGCTGCGTCGAGTGTCGATGCTGAGTGTAAGTCATGCGATTTTCCAGTGCTGCATTCGCCCAGACCGATTTACTGATCCTGTTCATCAGCTCTCGCCAACACAGTCACCGACTTGGTGAAGTTTGCCAGTGGGCAAATCTAATCACTGCAAACAATAGTCAAACAAAATGTCCTTCTTCTCGTAGTCCCGTTAATACATATACCTGCACTTGTCTATACCTCACCTCAGTACATAGTGAAACAAGCAAAAGTCAACCGTGTCAGAAGTACCTCAGTATGCATATGAAGTGACCTGTTTTTGCGCGACTGTTGACAGGGTGACGTCTCGTGTCTCGAGTTGTAACGTCATTGCGGGCCTCCACTATTTCTGTCCGCTGTCATGCTCTAAGTGATTGCTGGTTTACGAGACTACTAGTACAATAACGATGCGGCATTGATCATTGCTGAACAGCGTATATCATACATACTGTCAAGTCCTGGAAGCAACATGGCACCCAAGTAAGCATACTGCCAGCCATCTGTACGTTCCGCGCTGAGATGATGGGCAGGACACGCGAAGCGACTCACGCAGGGAGCTGGTACACTTCTTCGGGTGAGTGGGCGGGTGTTGCTCTTGCGCTTGCGCTTTCTCTGGACTGTCGCTTGATCACGGACGAGTCGCGCGGCCTTCTGGCTGAGACGGCGTGGCCTGCATACATCGACAGCCAGATGTAGAGACAGAGACAGAGAGAGAGACAGAGAGAGAGAGATACAGAGTCGCGCCGAGCAGCAGCTGACTCTTCGTGCAGGCCCGAAACTCGCTGCGGAGCTCGACAAGAACCTATCCCGCGTCACTGCTTTGCCGGAGCACGACTTCACCCCGCCAGTCCAGGACGCCAAAGCGATCATAGCGCCCCATGCTGGGTACTCGTACTCTGGTCCAGCGGCTGCTTGGGCCTATGCCGCCATTCCTACCGAAAAGATGTATGTTCCTCTACCATCGTCTCATATCTCAAGCGTGTTATGCTTCGTCTTAAACAGGTTTTCTACATTGAGCAACAGACGAGGGCGATGTGCTGATGGTCTGTGTCTGATTGTAGCAAGCGCGTCATCCTCCTGGGCCCGTCCCATCACGCCTATCTCCCAGGCGTAGCTCTATCGTCCTTCGACAGCTACGCGACGCCAGTCGGGGATATTCCCTTGGACAAGGAAGGTGAGCTCTCCGCTACACACGTTTGGCGATGCTACCATCTCCAAACGGCATGTCTCCATTCAGACACGCGTTGTTGCTTGGAAACCTGACATGCTTCGCCTTCCAGCCATCGCCGAGTTGCAGAAATCAGGCGCTTTCTCCCAGATGAAAGCTTCCGTAGACGAGGACGAGCATTCTCTGGAGATGCACTTGCCATATATCCGACATGTGTTCAAGGAGTAAGTTGTACTCAGCCCTTCAGAGTTCTTTCCCTATAACCTCTTACCGTCTATCAGTCAGGCTAATGCAGTACCTTTCAGCCGGGATGATCTGCGTTTGGTTCCTATCCTCGTCGGACATCCGTCGCGCGAGACGACGAAGAAGCTCACCGATGTGCTCGCGAGGTACTGGGCGGACGAAGGAACGTTTTTCATCATCTCCTCCGACTTCTGTCACTGGTGCGTTACGCAATACCGTCATTCACCACGCCACAGTCCTATCTGTATACTAAAGAGGGTAGTTGCTGAAGCAAAACGACGCAGGGGAAGCCGATTCAGCTGCACGCCATACTACCCCCATGCCCCACACCCTGCTCTGCCCGTTCCTCCGGTCCCAGTCCAGACGCAGCCTGCTTCCACGACTCCGCCGGAATTGAACAAGCGCTTCAACGCCGCGGACGCTAATCCCGACGTGCCGATCTGGAAGAGTATCCAGTATATGGATCATGAGGGTATGGATATACTTCGTACGCCCGGTAGTTTCGGGGCGAAGGAGAAATGGGAAGCGTATTTGGATGAGACCAAGGTGAGTCGGCTGACGAACAGCTGATCCTGTACTTGTCGAAAAAGCTCTGCCTGATCGCCGCATATTACATTGATGAGAATGCTGAAGATACTGTGTCGCCGCTGTCTTGGTAGAACACCATCTGCGGTCGAAACCCCATCACGCTTCTCTTGGCTCTCATCCAGCACGTATACGAGGACGACGAGAAGAAGCCCGAGTTCACTTTTGTGCGGTACGAGCAGAGCTCAAAGTGCGTCAGCGCGAAGGACAGTAGTGTCAGCTATGTCAGTGGTGTCCTGAGGCTGCCCCAGTAGTCTAGAGTTTTGGAATTATGTCGGAAGGGGAATAAGCTGTTAGTGTAACGAAGAGTTGTGTCTGTATATATGAGTAGAACGAGTCGGTCAATATGACATGTAACCAGTATACGTATACGCAGCCAGTCGAGCTATTCGAGTCTGTATGATGCAATGGTACATGTCTCCCTGCGGTCTAGGCTTGTCTACCCTAAACACGGAGAGTCTCGGCGACTCGGCAATCCCCCTCGACTTCGGTCCTCTATCTCATGCGAGTTCCGAGTCGACCTGCTTGTATCCCTTGACCTGCGAGTAAGGGAGGGAGTCAGCAACGAAATGGAGCTATACCGAACAGCAAGTGAGAAGAAATCAAGGAGATGCCTCGCCTACATGTGGATAATGGATGACAGCTGATAGACGATGAGAAGGACCCACCTTGTTCTCCCTGATCATCCCAGCATACTTCTCCGCGAGGACCTTGCAGTTCTGCAAGTGGTTCACCCCTTCACCCCTGTAGCACTTCTGTAGTTCTTCTCTGACGATCCTCGCTTCCATGGCTTTGATCCATGATTCCCTCACGTGCTCGTCTCTGTCTTTGAGTATTTCTGCAACCGTCAATCGTCAATCATCTTCTTGTCAGCTTCGCTCTTGCAGAATTGTATGTGACCCAGTATAGATGGACAAGGAGGAGATGGAGATAAAGATAGACTCACGTCGATACTCTTCCATTGTCGGTGTTGAGGCCATCGTGACGAATTCTTACTAGCGGTGGGTTAATTCCGATGTAATGTGTGACGTGATCGTGTTCTGAGTATGCAATGCAGCTGATAGGGGGAGCAGCGAGGTGTTGAACTGGTTGTATACAGCGACAAAGCAACAGAGGAGAGCATGAACCAAAGAATGAGCCAACCAGGTATTGAGCCTGACAACTGGAACTGCAACTGCAACTACAAAGACGGAATCAACTCAAACCAGCTAGCCCAGCTATCCCTGCCGCCCACGTGACTTTGCAGAGGTTAGTGTATTATTGCGGAGACCCCACGCGTCTGACTTCTGACTTTTGCGAAGGGGTGCACTTTTACTTTGGAGATTGAATTTGATGCTCGGTCAGAGAGTACTAGTCAGAGAGTCACAGCGTATAAGAAGTAGTGAACAGCGCAGGGATCTCTCTCTTCACTCTTCACTTCCTTCCCTGCTCTCTCTCCCCTCGCATCACTAGACAAGCACCATTCCACTCACTTCTCTCCGTCTCCTCTACGTCGGTGTGGGAGCTCGGTCAGATCTCGTGCCGCACTGACTACCGGCGAGACCTTCCCACGGAGCTTGACTGACGCACTTGCGTTTTCATACTTTCATACTTTCTTTCCTTACCCTTGACCAGCAATCCACCCTTCCCCATCATCTTCCTTCCCTTTCTTTCTTTCATCCCACCTTCTTTCCTCGCTACTCCCATTTCCATCCCCATCATCCCATTCATTTCCGTCACCCACTCTTGATCGGCATCAAAATCACTCTCTCTCATTCGTCAGATCCCATCATGTCGTTTCAACCTTTCACCCCGTGGATGTCCCCCACCAAGCCCGGTACCAGCTCCTCCGTCCTCTATGGCTCTGCCAGCACCGCCAGTGGCATCCGCAGGCACACCTCGCCCCCATCAGGACCGGGCACGCCGATGGTAGCTACTCCCAACCTCCCTTCGGATACGGGTCTGTGGTCGGAGAGGTATAAGAGCTTGAGTACGGGCAACGTCCCGCACCTGGGTATGACACCGATGCTGTCGAGTGATGTCGCCCCTCGCAGACCTGCAAGTCCTTCCGCTCTTGCCTCACCTCATCAGGTCAATCAAGCTGACTCCAGTCGGTCAATGCAGCTCGGTGACATCCAGCAAAATGTCATCACCAGCCAAGCTCTGGCATCACCCTTCATGCCTGGGCTCAACAACGGAGCGTGGGGACCTCCTGAGCCACATCGACCCCCGAGCCGACGTGCTCTCAGTGTTGAGGAGGTGAGTATGTTACCAATCAACGAGGGCGCAGAGAGCTGACACCGTATAGCAACTCGCCATTGCCGAAGAGAAGATCCGGGCGCTTACCCTGGAGAATACCCGCCTGCGCGAACGACAGATCCTTGTTGTGAGTCTTTCCTCTGCAGCTGCACGGCACCGCTTTGACTCCGCTTACTTCGTTCGTGCCTTTCATGCTAGTCCAACAACAATCCCTCGATCTACACTTCACCTTCCATCAGTACAACCTCATCCATGATCTACGACAATCTCAATCCAAGTCTCTCACGACCCGGCTACGGTGGTTTTGGGGGACATGGACAATCAAGATTTGAAGATCCCGTATCTGATTGGCAGGAGTCGGCTAAACCTTTTTATCCTGTTGACGAGGTATGTCTATCAGTATCAAACGTTCCTTTTGGCTCGCTGACTTTCTCTTAGATCGAGCATCCGATTCCTCCTTCCCCCATCTTCGTCAATGCTGTTCTTCAAGGCAGGTACAACTATTCTGACGTACCAATTGAACACATGAAGTCTATCGTATGGGTCGTTGCCAACAACCAACCCAAGAGCAACACGGAGAGGTAAGCTCTACCCAATCCACACTGTACTGATACATTTCAGCTCTGGTCTCAAAGCAGCGGTCAATGCCCTTGCAGTAGGTGGCAGTGTCTGCTGCCGACCGGTTCACGCTAACAGTCCTACAGACTAGACTCGGCATGCCACGCTCGTCCGCACCGGTCGAAACTCTGGTCAGGGCCACCGTCGATCACGCGAAACCACTTTGCTTCACTTCTTGCGGAAACTACCTTTGTCAACAACTGCTCGAAAGAGGGGACGCAGATGACAAGGAAGCTTTCATCAATGAGATCAAGTGGGTTGGCCCCTCATATAGCAGTGATCAGGCTGATGATGAATACAGGGACGATATTGTGCCCATCGCAAGCGACAAGTTTGGCACTCATGTCTTGTGTAAAGCGATCACAATGAAGGAGCTGGAGGTAAGTTCAGTATAGTACTGTGGGATAGATGATGGCTAAAACGTCGGTACTAGGAACCGATCTCGGAAGCCTTGATCAAGTTTGGCGTCTTCGATTCCATGAAGACGGGTGCTCGCAGGCTGTGGAGAGAGGTGAGCCACTACTACTTCTTGCACGTGAAAGTCATGAAAGTTGGCGGAGGCTAAATTGCAAGCAGTACCTCGAAAAATGCCGACAGGCTAAGCAGCTTGACATCTTTCAGCGGTGAGTGTGCAGCATATAGAATGCAGGATGCATACTGAGATCAGCAATAGGATCAACGAGGAAATGGCCGGTCGTTGGACCGATCTTGCGTGCATCAACGAGGTAGGTTCAGCTACATATCGTATGGTCTCAAGAAGCTTACTCCTTGCAGCACGGCTCAATTGCGGTCCAGCAAGTATTTGAGGTCTACGGCTCCCAAGAGCTTATGACACCTTGTTTCAAAGAAGTGAGTCGATTCTCGACGCAGGCGGAAACCTTCACTCATGTCGTGGAACAGATCTTGACGGACATTGCTCGTGTGGCAAACAACCAATTTGGGCAGTGAGTCATAGATATGACAACGGTATCTGGCGGGGTTGACGATACTTTGCAGCTTCGTCGTTACCAAGCTTATCGGCTATACAAACCTGTACCGCCAAACATGCGATGCCATCTTGACGTCATATCCGCCTGTTGCCACTACACATCATGGCGTCAACTTTGCGAAAGTCGCTCTGACCGAAGGTGGGCGCGGTAGCATTGTCAAATATGTTGATGCTATCTGCTCGTCAGAGGATGGGTGAGTCTGGCAACGTTCGATCGAATCAGAATGCTGATTATCACCGGTAGGCGGACTCCCGGTATCGTGGCCATTGTTACATCCTCCATCGGGAAGGCGCATTTGAGTGAGTGCAAAACATGGCTCGCGGACTGTGCTGATAATCATGCCCATAGCCTTTGTGCTCTCATGCGTGAGCTGCCTCAATCACGTCACCCCAGTAATCAGCTGACTTTCTTCTAGCTCACTCCTGGGGAACATGTCCGCGTTCGTCAAACCTGTCGGGCGTTCAGCACCACTCTTCGCAATTCGCAAAGCGGCAATGACCTGTTGCGGTCTCTGTGAGTTTCATCGCTCATCCTTCACTCACCATCAACCAAGGAAGATAGCTGATAACGATTATCAGCGGTCTGATGCATGCCGTCGGAGCGAGGCACCGCGCTGGCAGCAATTAACGACCTGACTCTTATCATATCTTCCCCTCACACTTCGCATCGTCCTCTGTCGGACATCCCAGCATTCGCATTGGGATCTAGCCCAATGTCATCGACCCATCACTCGCATTCCCATCCGCCAATCGCACTGTACGCATCAACTCATACACGCATTGATCATCTCGTCCTATGTCACTCGCACACAGCATCACATCAAACAGTATCTTGTTCAATAGCATTCCATTCCAATTACGATAACGAAACCGAAACGAATCATAGCAGGCGAGGGAGGGTTGAGCAGCATTAGATTCTGAGGCATTAAAAGCTCCCCATTTGAGCAACAAAAACATACAAGCATTCATCTCGTTCATCAGTCGCATGGCAATCACGCATCGCATTAGCATTAGTCAGCATCGCATCGGTACATACAGTACATCAAAGCATTAGTGGGTTTCATGTCATGCATATGTCAACATGTGCACAGAATTAGTGGGGGGCTCGATTGCCAACAAGTGCAAGAAGGGTCTGTTGGTTGGGTCTGGTTCATTTACGCGAAGACACTTTTGCCTCTCTGCTTGTGAGCTTGTGACAGGCATTCGACAAGCCTACGAAAGGTGATGTGCTAAACCGTCATTCCAGCAGCTGGATCATTGTACACCAGTCCATGCACTTGGGTCTAATCACTATACAACATGCAACATGCATCAGGCAAACGAACAGAACTATGATTCGGTAGATACAAACCTGCCAAACCATGAAAGTCAGCGTGACTCACGCCCAGAGTTCGGATGGATATGGGATAGTAGAAGGGTGGAAAGAGATAGAGGGACGCACATGATCTGGGAAAACTTGTTCCACATCTTCTTCTCCGCGACGAGTTTTCTGGCGAGCTTGACATAACTGCCGATAGTGAGATCGTTCATTTTGAACGGCGTGATTCGCTTGAGGGCTTTATCGAATCGCTCCTTCTTGTCCTTTTTGCCCTTTTTCTCCTTCTGGTTCTCCCGCGCCGATTCTTGCTCCGCTTCTGCCTCTGTCTGATGATCAGGTGAGATATCGTCGAAGAGCGCAGGATCGTAATGCGGTAACAAGTGAAGTGGGATCGGCAACTGCGCATTCTTATTCGTCGAGTTGCTCTCGGGAAGTAGGTCGCGCGCCTTGAACGTTGTGTACTCGACTTGCCATTCGGGCGGATGGTGCGACTGCTTGTCCACGTCCGGGAGGTAGAATTGGGTGTAGCCTAATGGCGTCATTAAGCGGTTCGTGCGCGAGGGCGAATGTTTCGAGTAATGTCGTGGTTTGTGCTTGAATGTGCAGTGCGGTTTATCCTCGTTTTCGGGTAACCCACAATCGTCTTTGGGCTTATCGTGCCGATGGCCACCTTTCCGTTTCTTCGCTATGACTTCCTCGTCGTCGTCGTCGTCACCGTCGTCGTTGCCTGGACCACCTTGATAGACGAGCGCATTATCAAGCGCATCTTCGTTCATGCCGGTGATGTTGTATCTACAACCACAACATAAGCTGACATGCCCACTACAACGCGATTGGCACTCACGAAAACACCCTGATACCGGGAAAATAAGTCGGGATCACGCTCGGCGCGACATTCATGACCGCGTAATCCTCCATCTTGATCTTTCGCGGTCCGGGCATCTCGCCAAAGTCTTTGCGCAACTCCTGCTGCAGGCTTTGTCCGCCTGATCGGCCAGTGGTGCGATATCGGCCTGATTTAGCGAGGTGAAGTCCATGGCGCAAGTCTGGTCCGGCAAAGGCGCTGATATTGCCTGATGATGACAAGGGCGACATGTTGGGTAACGAAGTCGCTTCGAGCTCTTGTACGTCGATAAAGAAGAAGTGGTCGATGTTCCTGGCATAGGTATTAGCGGGCTGCGGAAGACAGCAAGGCCGTAAAGCAAATCACTCACATGTGCCCGAACAAGTGACCGACGATGGTGTCTTGGTACCGTAACGAAAGGTCCCCGTATCGCAAGTCTGGGTTACGTTAATGACCAGTTCTACACGGGATGACGGCTTGACTCACAGCAATTGTCATAGTAATGTCCCATATGAGGGGGAACATGTCCCGACAACCACACCTGCATGCCACGCGATCTGAACGACGACAATTGCACTTCCAGCCAATCCATCTCGAGTGCGCCAGGATCACCCGACCGGTCGCCGCAACCGTCCACGACTGTAAAATGTTAGCTCATGATACCAACCCGGTTGGCCATATGTACACTTACGAGTATTCGAGTCGTACCAGAAAAGCGTGTTGAGCGAAATCACCGCCAGCCTATCGGGTATAACCTCCGCAGAAAAGTACGCTCCTCGTTCGAAGACGTGCCGGGAATCATCGGGAATGAAGTGATTCCAGATACTACCATGGTTGTTCAGCTGAGTGTACCACAATACGGTAAGACGAGCAGCTCACTGCAGGAACTCTCCGGTGATATGGTTCGGTCCAGGCGCAAGGACGTTGTGCGGGTAAATATCGTTGTTTCCTAGACTCGGTACAATGACAATGTCGTTTCCGAATGTGTCGCGCATCTTGTTCACCATCATTGTGTTTAGCGAAAAGATCTCTGTTGGCGTACGCGGTAATGATCGGTCGATATCGTGTCTGGTTGGCATATACGCTTCAGCAAGAGTAACGGCGAGGTCGATATGAGGGACGATAACACACCTTGCATTGTCCCCCGTCCAAATGACAAAATCGATCTCGTCCGCCCACTCTTTCTTGAGCCAATCGAAAGTCAGGTTTACTAATGACATTGGCGAGTCACAATCGCTGGTAATCACGTACGTTCAGCTCGGTGTCACTTGCTAGAAGAAGACTTGTCAGACGAAAGCTGACTCACGAGACACCACTGCCCCATTTCCCCGCGAAGTCGCCCTTGCCCTTGAGCAGCTCTGCAGCGATATTGCCCTCCTCGTCATCGTCTTCTAGAAGATCGGCGTCGACAGCCTTGCCTTTGCCCTTATGTTTCTTCGGCACTTCATGGCATCCCGACTGGAACGTCGCTCCAGTCTTGTAATGCGGGTCAGGGTGGAAGTCGGTGATGTGGAGGAATCGACCTCGAAGTGCTATTTCACTCGATTAGTTACACAGCACAGAGCAGAATCGTACATGCGCGAGCTCACGTCTTTTCTTCGTTGCGTGAACTGAGCTCTCAGCGTTGATCAGTGGTGAACTGAGAGATACTTGCTCCGTCGCCGCGATCACCGAGAGCGCAAGCGACAGAGCGGTGAGCAACACTGTCGGCGTCGGCATAGCGCCGTGCACACCAGAGATTAATCTGTGTTATCGACGACGACGCTGATTCTAGATGAGGGAAGGTGAACAGAACAGAGGAGGTGGAGCAGACACGGTCGCGCGAGTATCTGTATCCGCGAGACGGCAGTCGTGTGAGCGCGCAGCACTGGATTGAGTTGAGGAGCACAAGCAGGAGAGGTATAGTTTGGCCAGTATTAGTATTGATATTAATTGGATTGTATTGACAAGAAACGTGCAAACTTCTTTTCCGTGTTAAGCGTTGAGCGTTGAGCGTTCAGTCCAAGTGGAGTGTGTAATCCATCACCAACTTACGTCTATCATGCGGGTTCCTGATCGCGTGGCAGCGTTAGGCGTGCAAGTCCCCACCAATTCAGATACAGGCTCGCCGCACTTACCTCCACTTTCGGTTATTCGAATTGCGCCAAGTGAAATCTTTCACATTGGTCCACTTTCAGTAACCTGGCTGGGAGTAGCGTTGCAGTGACGACGTCTGGTAGTACAGCCACAGCGGGGAGAGTCATTGAGCTCTCAACATCTAGCAGATTTGCACTCCTCATACCTATCTGGAAACCGTATCAGCTACTTATCGCATCGCACTCAGTATCACCACCAGCCACACGGCCATTGCCCACCACGTCGGAACAAGCTCCCTCCCTCGCTCTCATTTCGGTCCTACTCGGACTGTTCAATAATCACCATGGTGAGTAACGCCTGCGCCTTGTATTACTAGCATTACAGTCCCTCTACTGCTTATCCGATGCTGTGGCTCGCACGTGCACACTCGCTGACGCTCGCGCGCTGCTGTAGCTCCGGCGCCAAACCCGCGAACGCAGGGAATACATCTACAAGAAATCACAAGAATCGCAAGAACGAGCGATATTCGAGCGGAAGCAGAAGATCAAGGATTTGCTGGCGCAGGGGAAAACTTTGCCGACGGAGCTTAGACGAGATGCTAAAGAGCTAGGAGGCAAGGATCTGGTCCTGGACGAGAGTCAGCAGGGTGAGTCGTGTGCGGCGTGCAAAGCCTTGGATGTTGGCGTTTGCTGACATCTGCTGGATTGTAGATCCCCGCTCGCACATCGACGATGAGTACGCCAAAGTCGGCACGTACGATCCGAAGATCGTCATTACTACTTCCCGATCACCCTCGTCCCGATTACTGCAGTTCTCAAAGGTAAGTTGAACCTCTTGCTCTGCAATCTACTCCAATTTAACGTTTTCTTTAGGAACTGCGCCTCATCTTCCCAAACTCATACCGACTGAACAGAGGAAACACCGTCATCCGGGACCTTGTGCCCACATGTGTCGCACAAGGAATAACCGACCTGATCCTAGTGCACGAACACCGTGGTGTCCCCGACGCCCTGATCGTTTCCCATCTCCCGCACGGCCCGACACTATCAATGACCCTGCACAACGTCGTTCTGCGTCATGATGTCTCGTCGAACGCTTCCAGTACTGTATCCGAACAGTTCCCCAATCTGATCTTTGATGGTTTCAGCTCGAAGTTGGGAGAGAGAGTCTCGGGCATCCTCAAGGCGCTCTTCCCGGTTCCCAAGGATGATGCCAAGCGAGTCATGACGTTCAGCAATGACAGGGATTTTATATCATTCCGGTGAGTCTTGCTCTTCCACTCAATGCGACCGGTAACGTCGCATAAAGTGTATGGAGTCAACTGTACTGACACCCACTGCAGACACCACGTCTTCGCCAAAGTCTCTCATAAAGACGTACAGCTGGCAGAGGTCGGCCCGCGATTCGAGGCGAAGCGTGAGTTTTGCAGCCAGAGCTCCATTGAGAGTCACAATCAACCTAGCTGACATATATGTATTTTTACAGCTTATGAGATACGCCAGGGTACCGTCGATCAGAACGAAGCAGACGTTGAATGGCTGTTGAGACCATACCTCCGCACAGCGAAGAAGAGGAACCAGATGTGATTCATTTCATGGTTCGTGGAGCATCAGGGTTGAACAAAGATAGAGAAGCCGCCTTGGCTCAGTATAATCGAGCAGCTGCAGAAATGATGTACAATGTTGTATGTATCGCTATTGCTTCATTGACCGCTACGCTTTTGACTCAGGCAAGGTGTTGCAGAGATGCTGACGGAAAGCGTCACTGACCATGTCTTCTATGTATCTTTGGCGGGGTTCGTGCGAGACAGCGGTGGCAAATGTCCTATAGAGTAATCTGTTGAAGGCGGCAGGATCTTGCGCGGACTTGGTCTCCCCTTTACACGGCGGACTGTGATAGCGGATGTGTTGCGGGACCAGAGGTTCTCGTTCCAGTTGTTTCTTCAGGCGCGATATCGCCGCTCTGCGCTTGAGGTGGAAGCGATAGAAGCGGATCAGCGTATCGCCAGCATGCGCCTGCATGAGGACCTCTGCCCAGCGGGGCGTATTAAGCGTGTCGCCATGAGCCGTGTGAAGCGTGCGGCGCAACGCGGTTTTGGCGGCGGGCTTGTCGTCCGCGATGGTCGCGAGAGCGAAGGTGGCGAACGGATTTGCGTCGCCTGTGTGCTGGACAACGTAAGAGTTGTACAATGCCGTAGGAATGAGTGGGAGCTGGTACGCGTCGCTGATGATCAGTACGTCCGAGAGACAGCTGGGGTTGAAGGTAGGCAACGGCGTGCCGCGGACCGTACTGTCGATGAGGTCGAGGGCGTACTCCAGCGCTGCGGTCGTAGCAGACGGGAGAGGGATGATGGCCTTGTCGTCATCGTCCCCATCGAAATCGGGTCGCTTGTGTGATCGGTTCTCTGCCTCCAAGTGTGAGACAAGGTGGAGCTCGCTGAGATCTCGAAAAAAGGTCGAGAGCTGCGCTAGGAGGCGGAGAGAGAAGTAGAAGCACGTACCGCCGTCCGATTGGAGAACGACATATTCCTCGCATGGCGAGTCGGGTGGGATGCTGGCGTACTTATCGGAAAACAGAAGTTTGGGCGGAGGAGCAGGGATGGCGGCGACGCTTCCGGGCACGTATCGATTGTCTGTACTTCTGCCGCTGCCGCCGGTGCTGACGGTGTTCGACTTGGACTTCCGCCTCGAGGATCTAGGCATTGTACTTATGGCACATGTAAATACTGAGATCAGTGGCAAGTAGAGGGGAAAGAACACGACGCACACGATGTACGTTCTATTGCACGATCAATTCTCATATCTCGTCAGCATCATAGAGCACCGAGTCACATGGACAGCGGAAAGGTCTGAGAGGGGGAAGAGCCGACGAGCGATCTTCTGCCATCGGGTCGGTAAACAAAATTCATTAGTCTTGATGACTCACTCAGCCATTCAGTGGGACTGGACTCGTATTGTATTTCCATACTTTTCAGGCAGAATTCAACGAAGTTGACTGACCTTGCACTGTGGCAAGGTCAGTCAACTTGGTGGTATGAAGCTGAACGTTACCCCTGCATTCATCAGTCTCGCATGGACATGATCCGGGCTGAGACACGGAGATTCAGTACCGGTTATACATGAGTAGAAGTAATATGCTTATTCTGTATGCTGTACTGATGAGGGACAGCCGCGTCTATGTACACTTTTTTGACCGCCCCATGGTCACCTGTCCACTCTTGGGTAAAGACATGCAGTGGCTCGTCCACTGCGCGGGGACGTGAGCTCAGCACCACAATCAAGCGTTGTCTTTTAGTCACCTTAGATCGTTAGTGAGACCCCAATATACGCGTATTCAATCGCTCGCGTGAATGTCGACGTAAATCTGGTCGTACAGGCCTGACAACTCACACAGTCCTCCACCGCAGTTCTAGGGAAGGTATAGTATGGAGGATGGTCCAAACTCTGAAGGGCTCTAAAGGCGGCATTTGCAGAACGGTTACGCAGGTGCGTAAAGTCGCCATTCGTCGATCGATATCCAGAACAGCAGATACCTCTTTCGCACTTTTGCCCAAAGTCATTGAAGCCGTTCGCCATGGGCTGATTGACTTTGAATTCTTCGATCAGACGGTGTTTGAGGTCGATTGGCCCGGCGCGCAGGACATGCAAGCGACGGAGATACTCAGGAGCATGGGCGTTCAGAAGCTCTACAATGGTGTCGGGCATAGTGGTCTCGCGCGACAGAAGCTTTCGCGAGGCTGTCTTGGCGCTAGCTTCATCCCCGACAATGGCGGCGATAGCGAATTGTGCGAAAGCATCGTGGTTGTATCGCTCCAGCAAAGTCTCCAGGACATCGCCGAAGTCGTACGCATCTGCAACCTGAAGAGCAGGAGCGACGTATCGCAGACAATCGTGAGGGTCGTTGTTCACGGGCGCGCTTTCCTTGGACCGTATGGCGAGGAGGATCAACGACAAACCGCCCGCGCTAGCCGAGGGGAGATCGATGATTGGAGGCTTTGCCCACGGGGTCGACGAAGGCGTTGTCGATGGGTGTCGGATCGACGCGAGGTCAGCGAAGAAGCCCGAATATTTCGTCAACAAGTTCATGTCAACGACGAAACACTCCTTCTCCTCGGTACGCAAAATGACGAGATCGCCCATAGGTGGGCGGAAGTCGGAGTTGTAGTTAAGGGTGACGTACTCGTCATCACCGCTTGGTGGAGGGGAGGGACAACTGCCGGGCGTCTTCGAGAGGGAGTGGGGACGGTCTGGAACGACTGGTGAGTCGATAGGCACGTTGTCGCCTGCTTACGGAGATGGTCGTCGTCGACAAGATCTCACGTCAGCGCTTGCTTCAATGCGGAGAGAGCGAATTGGAACAATTTCACCCACCGGTTCCGTTGTCCAGCGACAATTTCTTCATCTGTTGGGTAATGAGACCACCCATGATGGATTTCGGTAATCGCGATGGTTGCGTCAGAAAAGCTTGAGAGAGAGGGAGATGTAATGTCGAACGACAATCGGCAGTCGCCTCTTGTACAGGTGGTAAACTGTGCCAAAGGACCTTTGTGCTCTGGGATAGCCAGTATGATGCGTCATTGTGGGATTCCACGATGGTTCCAGCTGCTTGTCTGGCCATCTCACGTCAGCTTACTTGGCCGTACAGCGTATTCTCACATCGCGAAAAGAGACGGTATGGGAGTCATGACGACCAATGCATGAGAGGGACATACTAATGCTGAAATCAACAGGCGAGGATGAGAATGTATGAGTCGTATGTCGGAAAGGAAGAAGGGAGAACAACCTGCGGAGTTAGACAGCGCGATGGAGGCGAGTCTCGATGCGTCGTCCCCTTGGGAATGTGAGAGATTAGATGGTATTGATACCGGATAAGTTTTGGTGTTGAGGCTGAGTCATATGGATTTAGGAAGTCGCTCCAGACCCGCTTGCCTGAGCTGAGCGCCAAAGGCGTTGATATGGCGATTCGCGCATGTCTGGCATCCCGCAGCTTCGTAAATCGCATCTTCGACCGCCCGAGTCATTGACGTCGCTCTCGTTTGGATCAAAGCTTTGACTGTTGCCGTAGCTACGATCTTACGAAGAGCCATGAACTTGCCCTCGGTGCGGATGTAGCCCGAACATCCGCGCCCGAAACGTTTCTTGCATTGCGAGCCGTAGCCTGTCAGGTTGATGTTCACTTGTAAGTCTGTCGCAAATGCGTTGTGCAGCTTAGAATAAGCCGTTTTCCAGGTCTCGTGTAGGATCATCAAACGACGGTAGTAGCTAGGTGCGCTGTGCTGAAGCACTTCCTCGACTACCTCTGGCAGTGAGTCAATGTCGAGGCTCAAGGTCAGAGATGATAGCTGCTTGGCGCGCACTTCATCTTTCGCTATAGCCGCGAGGGCGAAACGGAGAAAAACGTCGCACGTCCGCATAGATTGGTGTAACGTTGTGTAAAAGTCTTCGAACTGGTACAGCCTAGCCAGTCTTAACGCGCCAGGAAGGTGAGGAATGATCTCTTCCGGTGTCGAATACACGTGCGACAGCCGCTTGTTAAGCGTTGATAAGATCAACGTGAGATGAGGGGATGACGCATCAGCTAGCTCGAACCACGGTAGAGAACCGTCAGGGAGGGGATCAATGTCGAATTCGGCAAAGTACTTGGAGCGTTTTCGTAGTTCAGCAAATTCGACCTTGAAGCTGAGCCGGTCTTGTGAGATGAGTATAATGTCGCCTTCGGGTTCGGCGAACATCGGGTGGAATGGCGGGATAACGAAGGAGTCGGGGGCGCGATGACGAATTGCGTCCTCTTCGCGAGTCACAATAGCAGTAGTTGCCCCAGCTGAGAAATCAGCACATGATCTGTGAGTGATCGCGCTACGGCGATGCTCACTGTGGGTCTCGAGAACGATGGAATTGTCGTCGACGTAAAGCATGGTGCGGGGCAGCCCGTGGAAGACGGTATCGATCTTGGGTACAAGCAGACGGCTTTGAATTGTGTTTAAGAGGGAGAGGAGAGGGAAGGAGAGGAGTACTAGCACATCGAGAGTCGAGCTTCAAGTGGTCGCGTCGCAGTGACCATGCATAGCCTGCCGACGCACGGACCCTATCGGACATATCACTATGACAAATCGCCTATCAGCTGGATGAGCTTGCAGCAAACGTGCAAGATCAGCGATGTTAGTCTCGAGCATGCTGTGTAGCCTATTCAAGGGCCTCCACACCATGCCCACCACATCGCGGAGTAGAAAGAGACATCCCCTGCCGGCCCGTTGTGATGATTCATAGAGCGGATTCGCTCTCACATTGGGCAGCGGGCGACCCATTATGTGCTGCCTCTTCTCGGTGCATGAAACAGCGAAAAGTAGTGCGCTGTACTGCTTGCTGACTTGCAGCGCGGCGATAGTCCACGTTTGTTAGAAAGGTGCTTGGTCATCCCCGATGCAGCGAAGAAGATGCCGCGATAAACAGAAGCCATTATGCGGAGCTCCATTTGCGAATCACATCGCATCCCGGTTTGACCGGATTCGCGTAAACGAGACAAGAATGTCTGATAGTGATGTTGGATTGACTGCACGTTTCTTCTTTGCTTCTTCTCCACCTTCCGCAGAATCTACATTGGTCGGATCTCAAGAACTTGCGCGCGTTTGCATCTCTCACGAACAGCTGCCTGTCAGGAAGGTCGGAATCACAGACTCTCGCCATGGCTTCTCCGCCTGCACCTTCCTCCTTCCCGTCCCGTCCCCATTCCGCTTCTCCAGCAGTTGCTATAACAGGGAGTACACGCTCGCCACCCCAGTCTTCCACCTCTAACTCACGCGTGCCAAATCGTCCATCGCCTCTGACAACGCCTACGACCATGATCAACTCTAATCGCCGTGGATCAGCTGGCGCATCTGATGCTGCCTCTTCAAGCAGAGGTATATCCAGCATTCTTGGTAGCAGCAACAAGCTCAACAACCTCAGCAAAGGAAAGGGAAAGGTTTTAGGTCTGCAAGACAAGCTGAAGAAAGAAGTCGACGGCGTTGTCAAGCGCCGAACAGGCGGTGTGCTGGGACGAGGGTGAGCTTAGCCCATAAACGTATCCCCCGATTGTCGCTGATGCACGATGCAGCTATATACTCAAGACAGGTCAGCAACACTTGCAACATGCAAAACAGAAAGAGAAGATGATATTGATCCATTTTGATGCAGATCACTACCCGACCGGTCGAGCTATGGACCTGGACCTCACCATCCAAGGTGCACCGAACTTCCGCGCACCGGATGAAGAGAGTCTGAACGTATTCGGAGTAGGTGTCATAACAGAGTAGCAAGAATATGCAGCTGATCGCACTGAACAGGTGGCTCAACCGACCGCCGCAGGGCTCAAGTCGATCCTCACCATGTTGGGCTGTCAGCCATGGCGACCGCCAGTTCGACCCCACGTGCGCAGGGCTTCCATGCAGGTGAAGAATGGCAGTGGTGAACCATTGGAGCGTATGACGTCCCCCATGGGTTCGAGATCTGTTTCGGCCGCTATGGCTGTCCAGTCGAGTGATAGCGAGGAAGAGGGAAGAGCTATCTGGTTCAGTACTCGCGAAGAGACTCTGAGTACGTGCCGCTTCGTGACTGAGCTGGACACACTGCTGATGAGTATGCAATCACAGTATACTGGTGAGATTCGATATGACCGAGGTATGACTCTCAAGCTTACAGAGAGTAAAGCAACGGACGCCCCTACGTCCTTCGAGACGCATCAAGCCCTTATGATTCCCTCGCTCTTTCAGACCGAGCGTCGAATCTGGAGGACATCGAGAACCGCCTGAAGCTTGACATCCTTGATGAAGCTAGACGATATGGAGGCATGATTCTGACACACGACGAGATCACCGGTGGGACCGTCATCCCCACGTGGGTAAGCGTGGACGAGGATAGTGTACAGACGCCAAAGGAGGTTTGGGAAGCCATGAAGCAGCGCGGCTGGAGGGTTGACTACTGGCGAATCCCCATCGCGCCAGATACTCCTATCGAAGTAAGTCTCTCGCTGCTTGTGGAGAGGCCTGTAATTGACCTATTCTGCAGCACAACTATCTCGACGCGTACTTGTCCGTCCTCAAGAACTCTGACCCCCTCACCACGGCATTAGTGTTCAATTGCGGCATGGGCGTAGTACGAAGTACGTACGGGTTCTGCTGTGTGATGGAGATTGCTGACGTTACTGAACAGCTACTTTCGCAATGTGCGCTGGTATGCTTCTGCGGCGGAAGCAGCTGCTGCTTAGGGATTTGAACGACCCTTTCTCGTCAGCTACAGCATCAGGCGTTGCAACTGTACGCCGGTTGCCATCCGTAAATGTCTTGTTGACTCGGCTGATCGTGCTCTATTAGCCATCACAAATGCCTCAAGCCGCCCAATTCTTGGAGCAGGTATCATATCAGCAGGCATTGAACAAAAGCCTGTTGAAGCTGACGAGGATCTTGGATCGAAGTGAGCTGGCTAATCTGCGGCGTGCGCATCAGCTGACACAGCTTAGACCTACCGTCCACCAAACACTCGGGAGCTGTCGACCTATTAGCAGCCCAATCCACGTTGCTGGAACAACTGAGAAAGGCGCATATGGGCAACTATCAGATCGTGCTGTCCCTTCTTTCAAGCCTGGACCATGGGAAGCAAACGAAACGATTGGTTGATGCGGTCATAGACAGCTGTCAGCTTCCACTCTCTCATAAAAGTCGGCAATCAGCTGATCAGCAGACTCGTAGGCGACGCGGTGATCAATCTTCGGGAGAACGTCATTGAGAACAGAATCAAGTACAGTGTCTCATCCATGGATGATAAGAATCGACAAGTATGGCTGGATAAAGCACTTCGTTCGGTAAGCAGGCCGTGCAACATCAACTGACAGCTCACTGACGCATCTGTAGCTTGAGCAATACTTCGATCTGATCGTTTTCGCTTCCTATGTCGAGGAAGAAGATGCAGGAACTACCGGAGTCACATTCTCGGCCTGGCTCAAGGTACGTGACAAGTATCTATAGCTTGTATGGGGTCTGACATACCATCGACAGAGTCGGCCCGAGATCTGGAAGTAAGTATCTCCGGCGCCTCGAGTAATGCTCTGCTGATCCATAACACAGTCAAATCAAGATGTTGCGGCGCCGTGGCGGAAACCGCTTGTTCGCGTTCGCGCCGGTCAATGATCTCAGTGTTATATCCAGATCGTCTGATCAGGGCGATCGAGGCGTACGTGGTGTCACCTCCGATCACATCGATGTACAAGGAGGCAAAGTGCTGGGTGATGAGTGGGCGGAGTACGTTGTGACCAATAGGAGCGGCATTATGCTGCGCGCTTCGTGAGTGCAAACTGGTAGATTGGTGATAATGTGCTGATAAGCTCTCTTCTTAGCACATTGCTTGTCAGTCTATGTTCAATCCGTCCACAAGGGATGTACTGATTTCGTGATTAGAAATCCGACTTATGGCTCCACGACTCAGTTTCATCTTCAGAAGGTGTACGAGGTGCTATTGGATTTAGGCAAATCAGGGGCAGTACCATCTATGCCACCGGTCAACCAACGCAGGACGGCATATCAGCGATTCTCCGCACGGTGCATGAAAAGACGCCACATGTCAGCAAGTTGGTTTGGGTGTGCCTTCGTGAAGAGCCTTTAGTTATGATCAACGGTATGTCGGCGCAGTAATGTTCCAGACCGGTATACTGACCCTACCTCAGGATCGCCGTATTGCTTGCGAAGAGACAGCACCGCGCTCCGTAATCTGCGAGATTATCATGGTGTCTCCTCTTCCCGCTTGGAAACGCTTGAACAACGGCTGAAGAGCGACGTCATTGCGGAAATCGCCCAATTCCAAGGTCGAATCCTCCTTCACAGCGAATCGGCAGATGGAGAAGTGATACCTGTATGGGAAAGCGTGGACAAGAGCGATGTGGCTTCTCTGCGAGAGGTGATGGACACCGCGTCAGATGAGTCGAAGGAGCTTTCTTTGAGCTTCGTCCGAATCCCCGTAACATCCGAGTCCTCTCCAGACGTGAGTATGATGGACTTGGAATATTGCTAATAAGCACAGTTTCACGACATCACGGAGCTGCTCGACCTTTGCATGCACACCGATCTCGACAACAGTGCTGTGGTCCTCAGTGATCAGCTTGGTCGAGGAAGGAGCAGCACTATGTCAGTCATCGTGCTGCTCATCCAGAGATGGCTCAAGAAGGGCCGCTCGACCCGACCACATACCCCTCATATCTCGCGGAGTCGTCCACCAATGGGTCGTAAGGTCACCGTTCACGATAAGGCGCCGAGAACGAGCTGGCAAATCATCAATTCTTGTCTACGTGTCATCAGGAATGGCTTGGATGTTAAGCAAGTGAGTAAAGGGCGTCGGGTTGCTACTGCCGTGACACGAACTGACGCGATTTATGCCAGATCGTGGATGAAGCTATCGACGCGACTGCTGCACAGTTCAATCTGCGAGACACTATTGAGGACTTCCGAATCCAAGCAGAAGAAGCAGCCGATGCCGGAAGCAAGCGAGCCTTGACCGACCGCGGTGAGTGCGGTGCATACAAAGGCTACCCGACACAAGCTAACAGGGATCTCAGGTTTACATCAGCTGCAGCGATATTACCACTTGATGCTGTTCCAAGCATATCTCAATGATCGCACTCCAGACGAGGAAGACCCTTACTCGTTCGAGTCATTCGTTAAGCACAGGCCAGGTGAGTTGTCACACTAAGTTTAACGCCGTGTACTGACATTGTACTTTCAGTGTTCAAGACGCTCGAGAAGGAGTTGCTCGAGGGTGGTTTGCATGGATTAGCCCCACTCGAAAGATCGGAGCCGGCTGATGGCATGGCGGTACGTGAATGAGCTGGAGAGCGAGAAGCGGCCTCCTCACTAAAGTTATATACCTTTTGACAGCTCCCCGACGAAGTCACACAAGTGGTGGCGAATCGCTCAGGAGCCATCCTCTCCGCGCAGACCGTAAGTGATTCACGCTCTTCTCGTGTCCCTCTACTGACCTCCATCGCAGATACTCAAATCAGACTTCTTCTCCGGTTTACAAAAGCAAAGTCTGCCAGAGTGAGTATCACCCTTTTCTTGTGAAAGCTGCTGTTAATTCCTATTGGCTCTTACCTAGACGCGTGGACGGGGCTGCGAACTACCGACAACTCCCACTCGTTTTGCCTCCAGGGCACGAGGTTTCGGCAGTGGGATCGAACCATTACGTGTATGGGACTGGGTAAGCTACCCCGAAAGCTTGATACGCCGGATAGCTGACTCATTCTAATTGCAGCATGCCTTCGTGGGATGGGTGAGCTGCGTCGAGACTCTGGTCTGCATGAAAAGCTGACAATATGTAGACTTCAAAACGCTCTCAAGAAGATGCAAGCTGGACCAGAGGACCATCGGCAGATACTGTGGACATCTCTACGGGAGGAGCCAGTCCTAGTGAGCTGCAGAGACTTTGCAAGTATGCTCTGCCAACAGCTGACACCGAGCCTCGCAGTACGTCAGATCGCGGCCCCACGTTCTGCGACTCATCGACAAGCCTCTCACAAATGTCGAGTGAGTCGACCATTGACGGTGTGGATCTTGCTGACTTTCCACAGAACTACCGGTATCACGGCCGCGGTTGTGGAGCGTATGGAAGTCGCATTGAAGCAAGATGTGGTGCG
This sequence comes from Cryptococcus sp. GC_Crypt_5, assembly GCA_026538355.1. Taxonomy (NCBI): domain Eukaryota; kingdom Fungi; phylum Basidiomycota; class Tremellomycetes; order Tremellales; family Cryptococcaceae; genus Cryptococcus; species Cryptococcus sp. GC_Crypt_5. The sequence goes on from JALPBZ010000003.1 coordinate 124,216, forward strand.
CGAGTTGCGGGCAGGCCAAGGTCGATTGCTCTTGCATGACGAAGTGGAGACGAAACCGGGCACATACGAGATCATCCCCATTTGGGAGACGGTGGAGGAGAGCGAGGTGAAGACGCCCAAGGAGTTGTATGAGGATATCGTGAAGCAGGGTTATCACGTGGACTATGCTCGGGTTGCCATTGTGAGCCAAATGATCCGGTGGATATGTGCGGGGCTGACCATTGTTGTTCAGACGGACGAGCAAGCGCCCTTGCCCATAACGCTACAGGTACTGGTCGACCGTGTGGCGGAGGGCTTGGAGCGAGGTTCAGACTTTGTGTAAGTGCTCTGATCCTCGTTGGTAGCACATTCTGACGTCGAGCGCACAGATTCAATTGCCAAATGGGTCGAGGGCGAACTACTACAGGCATGACAGTCGCGTCCCTGATAGCGACTATCGCAACGGACGAGAACGCCCTTGACGTGCCTGACGAATCGGACGAGATCGTCGAGAACGAGTCAGAGCCTGTTCACGAGGCAAACCAGTACCTGAATGGTGAGCTGATCTCAACATCAAGGCCTGTTGTGTCTTTGAAAGTAAGCTGACTCGTCATTGCGTATAGGTGAATACAAGACAATCCTGCAGCTTGTTACAGTCATGAGTCATGGAAAACGTGAGTCATCGCGCGTTTCTCAACGCGGGTCCCAAAGCTGACTCAATTCACAGAGGCCAAGAGGATCACCGATAATGTCATCAATGTCATGGAAGGCGTGCAAAACTTGCGCAAGGCGGTGTACGAGTACGTAGACTTTTACTCGTCGACGCTTGATATGTGGCTAATCCCCTCAACAGCTTCAAGCTGCAAGTAGATGCCGCGGAACCTGGCTCAGCGAAGTACAAAGCCCAATTCACTCGAGCTATCAACTATCTCTACAGATGTAAGCTGAACCAGCTCCAATACGACAGCAAGGAGGATACGTGCTAAATCTTTACATGAATCATAGATGGTGCTCTGATCGTTCTGGCTAACTTCTTGTTGGAGGCGAAAGAGGAAGGTATTCCACTTCGTCAAACCGACTTCGCTGCTTGGTTCGATAAACATCGCGAGATCCGCTCGATCCTCAATCGCAAGACGCTTGATTAGAGGAGCCACGAGGCAAGCAAGTATAATCCTTTGGTATTCCAGCTCTTTAGCATAATTCATTATCATTTCGGGCACGCATTGCGTAATCAATTGTGTCATGCAAGTAGCGAAAGTTGCCTTCTCTCGGCATGATATATGATGCAAATCAAATTCTATGCAAATTGTAAATACAACTACTCGTTATACCCCCCATGACTCTGGTCCCAGCCTGGCATCCCCTGCCCCTGTCCTTGCTGCTGACCGCCCATCATCATCTGCTGATACTGCGCGGCGAAACGGGGGTTGATAGCGGGGACGCTACCACCTTGTTCCGGACCAGTGTGTTGGGTTTGTTGTTGCGGAGCGTAGCCCATACCTGGAGCATTGGGATGGCCAGGGTCGTATGCCTGCTGCTGCATGAATGGCTGACCATAGGGCATTTGGGGGTAATTGAATCCTTGGCCCTGCATAGGCTGTTGCGGGTTGAAGGGCATTTGGAAACCCGGTTGTTGGGCGTATGGGTATTGCTGAGGCTGCGCTTGGGTGTATGGATGAGTGGGCTGGTGAGATGCCCATGGTTGTTGTGATTGCTGTGGCTGTTGTGGTTGATAAGATGCTTGTGATTGCTGTTGCGGACTCCACGATTGTTGTAGATATGGCGATTGTTGTTTCTGGAGGTTGAACGGAGCTGCTGGTTCGCCGGCTTGCGGGTTGTTGGGACGTTGCTGCTGTTGGTTGCGCCCCTGTCGGTCGTTTCCACCTCCACCTCTACCCCTTTGTCCGCCGCCTCGTCCACCTCTGCCTCGTCCTCGATCTCTACCTTGGCCATTCCCGCGGCCACCTCTTTGACCTCCATCACCCCTCGAGCTTCTACCTCCATTATGGAGCGATTGACTGACCTGTTCGACAGACGGAGTAGGCTCGTCGAAATCGTACGGCGCCGGCATGGCTCTAGCGCGCGAACTGGCCGTAGATCCAGTCTCCGACATGCCTTCCCACTGATCCTCGTTGCCGCCATATAAGCTGCCCGTCTCCGATACGTCGTCCGGATGATAATCGAAGTGCGGCCTCGCAGGTAGACTGGGATGCGGTAATCCACTACCCTTTCCTTTCATTCTGGGTGTTCCAGCGGCGCTAGGTGCTTTCGACCCTTTACGACCTTTGCGCCTACGCTTAGCCTCGGCTTCGGCCTCGTCGTCCGACCACTCCATCTCGTCCTCCCCAATTTCCTCGTCGTACAAGTTCGACGCGTCCGACCCTTTGAATCGCGGGTCGCGCACGGCAAGCATGTTCACGAATGATCGATAGGACGGGTTGAGGGGGTAGAATAATCGCGTTCCCGGCGATAGAGAGGGAGGCGCAGGGTACGGGAAGGGAGGTGGAGGAAGGCGGATCGTGTAGAATGGTGATGTCAACGGACCGAACGTTTCGTGCACCTACATAAGATACGTGTCAGCAAAGGTCCGTTCGTGACCAAGAAGCATGACGTACAGTACCAAGGACCCTCCCGTCCTCCCAGCAGAGCACACTGCCTTCCTCTAACCATCCCTCGTCAGCAGCACCGGGTCGAGACTGCATAGCCCGCACGACGACGGTGCCAGAGGACTGAAAAGCGGGTTGCGAGGAGGACACCGACGCTCGGCGCTGCTTGCCTTTCGAGGGAGACACGCTGATCTCTGACGACTCGGTAACGATTGAGGCGGATGCAGGCTCAGTAGCCTCGCTCTCAGTGACAGTCGCGATAGCTGGTTCAGAAGCAGTAGCATCGACTGGCAGATCGTCGTCCTGAGCCTCGGCCTCTTTCTTCTCCAGCCAGACTTCGACCTTTTTCTCCCTCATCCAGCTGACGACGTCGCCTGCCAAACTGAGCTTCTCGCCTTGGGGCAATTTATCGAAAGGCGGCTGCTGAACAGGGACAAGCGAGACTTCATGGGTCGACAAGATGGGTCCGGCAACCGATGCGCCGCCTTCGTCCACGTCAACGTCGATTTCGCCCTCGGAGTCATCGATGTATTCGAAGTTCATCGCTCCTAAGCTGGGGAAAGACGATACGCCCTCGTCCTCGCTTTCGTCCTCGGAGCTGCTTTCTTCAGAGTCGCTCGCTACCTTCTGAGTCTCGCCAGAAGCCTGAGGTGCTGATGAAGATGCCGAGTTCGCAGCGACGAACTCGTCCAGTTCTTTCTTCAGCTGCTCATGCTTCTCCTCCGTCATCGGTTCGTCCTCGGCCTTCGTCTCTCCATCCTCTTCCTCGCTACTAGACTCGAACTCGCTCGACGAGTCGGTATCAGCCTCGATATCATCATCGCCTCCACCCTCTTTCTTGCTAGCCACGTCATCCTTTCGCTCGCTAACACCGTCAGCAGTCGAAGTGCTAGCCTCCGCCTCCTTGCCTTTGCTCCTATCCCGTAAACTCTCTTGCACAAGTTTCCGCTTTTCAGCAGCAGTCATAGCGATGGGCGGCAGCGATCCCACGACCTCATTCGCAGCTACCATCTCCATGATGATTGATATGTCCTGCGGTACGGAGGGGTTCGGAGGAGCTTTGAATGGCGAGAACGAAGATGTTGCTGCATGGCTGGCAGAGGGCATTGACGCTAGTTCAGCCGAGTCGAGTGATATTGTCGGCTCGTCAACGACAGGAAGAGCAGCTTCGAGCTCGGCGTCAGAGTCAATATCATCGTTCGTGTAGGCGTCTGGGACGCGGGCGTCCTGTATGGATTCCGGCATCGCTGGCTACCAAAGCATGAATTAGTCAAAGAGATCAATAACATCAACACAAGGTGGAAAAACAATCTTCGAATACCCAGAATGTCACGTGACTGTCTGTCGCTTTCACGCGAGCTGGCATTCAGTTAGTTTTTGAAAAATCCAGTGATTTACCCCCAGGTGGCGCCCGACACCAGCAACCAGATCTACGAGACTGGTACAAAGTGAATGATCTCGATGTTCTATGTAGATATGTATGTTTGACATGAGTCCCTGAGTCCTCCACAGCACGAGTGATACACGCATCTGGTCACGGGAATGCTCTGCTGCAGTAACAAAACCAATTTCGATGGGTAATTTCAGGCAGTGTAGATGGTATCCGCACCCTACTTAAATGATAATGAGTAGGAGTGAGCAGGCGCCCGCCATTCACGCTGGTGGAAAGGCGTCCATCGTAGATGGACGCAAGGAAACGGCAAGCCCGCCCGTTAGGGCGGGCGCCGCCATTTTTTCAACCTTGATAACCAGCGCTGAGAGACCGCAAAACAAGGACCCTTAACTCAGTTGGTTTAGAGTGTTTCTGATGGAGTTTGTGCATGCATCATACCGTCCTGCTAGACCTCTGAGCGTCCCTATACACTCATAGGGAACTGAAGGCAGACGATAGAGGACCACGCAACGATGAACGAACGAGTGTGGCACTTCAGTTTCACCACACATAAAAAGAATACAAAAAGCTGAACCCTGCCCGAGTTGAACGGACGACTTCAAGATAACACCAGATGAGCGGGCTTGCTCAAGCGATTGGAATCTTACACTCTAACCAACTGAGTTAAGGGTCCTTGTTTTGCGGTCTCTCAGCGCTGGTTATCAAGGTTGAAAAAATGGCGATGATTCGATGGAAAAAAGGTCGGAAGGGCTGAAATGATGGGTTTTACAGGATTAGCAAGTTGGCGAACTGCCACATTGGCGATGTACGACTGCGACCACTCCGTTGCCCGCCTCGGGCAACGGTTCTGGTCGGCGTTGTAGTTCGGAAGTCGTCGTTGTGTGGAGAAGGTAGACAGACGAAGCGTTTAGCGGATGTGATCAGGGAAAGTGCCACTTAGGTTCAAAATATCGTGCTTGTGGCAAATGGAGTACATGCCAATTAGATATAGTATATGCTCTAAAGTATGCCGATAGCGCCTCATCATACTGGTTCCAACCATTATACAGTGCTGCTACTCAGTCAAGAGTCGCCATCTTCTGGTTCTGAACAGTCGAGTCCGGGACAACGCCGGTAGCGCCCTCCGCAACCTTCTCGTCCCCGTTCATCTGTCCCAAAGCGTGCGCTTGGGCATGGGCGTTGAAAGCGTCCCTGTCCACTTCCGATCGAGCGAACTCGAGCAGCGCGCCGAGATCCCTAGGACCGATAAAGTTCTTTCGGCCATCCGCGATCCAGGTGATCATGGAGATGATGACTGGTATGGACTGATCAGGAGACTATCTTGCAGACTGAGGACAAAGGGTGGATGGACTCGACTTACAGATCAAGAATAGGACAACTACGGCGTAGTTCATGTTGGTCCCTGTCACTGGAAGCTCTGGGGGGAACAGGAAGAAGATGGTGGTGAGGATCGTAAAGGCCAGGCCGATCTGCATGTCTATCAGCATTCGCAATACTCGACTCAAAAATCTAGCGAGATGATACTCACGACATTGCAGATTGGACCGAGGACTGAACCCAGACTCCACGTAGGCGCCGGCATCGACGGAGGGTGGAGGACTTGGCGTCCGCGAACGAGGACGAGGAGGACTGCGGCGCGTTAGCACAGACCACCAGACTACGTGTAGGTGTGAACTCACTGGGAATGGAGTACGAGATGTTGAGGAAGACGACGGAGCTGGACAAAATGGCGTTGAGTGCAGCGCTTGAACCCAGGTAGACGCAGCCGAAAATGATGACAAGCGCGGTAGTGAGTAAGACGGCGGGGATAGGGACGCCGTTTCGGTTCATGGTTGCGAATACGCGCGAGAAGGGGAGACCGCGATCGCGGGCGAAAGCGTAGCTCATCCTGGATGAGGCGGTCATCAGACCTTGGGCGGTGAAGGCCATAGCGATGATAGGGAAGATCTGCGGGAAGTCAGCGATTCCTATCGTATCAATGATGTTTAGCAGTACGTACCTGGAGGCAGACGGCGCCAGCCTTGGATCCGGTAGCTTGGTACATCGACTCAAGCAGGGCGCCGGCCGATGACGAGTTGACCATGTCAACGTCCTTGATTCCGAACAACAGGCAGATGAGGAAGATGAAAGACGATCCAGCACCAATGCAGACGGCGAGAATCATCGTCTTTGGTGCGTTGATGTGCGGGTTGGGCATCTCTTCCACCATGTGCGACACGGCGTCGTATCCAGTCAAGCCGAAAGAGCCTATCGGACTCATCAGACACAGCAGAAATTGACTATAGAGTAGAGAGACAATGCTCACTCTGGAGAAGTCCGAGAAGCCATGCAACGCCGTTGTTCCACCCTGTCTCGTTGATGAAAGTGCCAAAGACGAATTCGCCCGATTGGAAGTCTGGCGCAGCGGTAGAGAGACAGACGATAATGATGACGGCGGCACCAATGAGCGACCTATGTTGCTGCTCAGCATCATCCTCGTATCTGCAAGAGTAAGATATAGCTTACCAGAAGATAGCAGTCTGGTTGATCGATGGCAAGAGGCGCAAACCGAAGATGTTGAGGACGCATGCGCCGATGGTGTACGCGATGTAGATGAGGAAGATGTGCCATCGCTCCACTTCGTAGTTTGGGTGTAGGAGAGCGATGACTCCGGTGATCAGCGAGCCGGCAAGCGAGCCGGCAGTGGCCGCAAGTGCGATCCAGCCAGATACGGCGAACCATCCGCATACCCACGAGATCGCCTGCGACGGTTATCAGCTCCCATGTCTCTCATTTAGATGATAGAGCCAACGTACAGGAGCCCACTTGGCGGGAGCAAGGATGGCGGACCAGTGATATTGTCCTCCGGAAGTAGGATACATGTGACAGATCTCGGCCATACTGGCTGCCATGGCCAGATTTCCAATGAAGGACGGGACGATACCCCAGATAACGGCTGTGGGTCCTCCGGAAGGGAGAGCGATCGATAAGGACGCGGCCATCGCTGTCCATCTGCGCGCGGTGTCAGTTCGCTCACTGCTTACTAGTACACAGACCACTCACGAATTGAGGATAGCATATGCCAGACCGACTAGTCGCGCGCTCTGTCAGCATCGATAGCTCAAGAAGGATTTGAAGTAGCTCACCAAGACTTAACAAGCGAAAGTTCTTGACGGGATGACCACCACCTTGACCGCCTACGAGAGCGGCGGGGTCCTCATACGGACCGAGACCATGCTGTTCTCTCTGTATCGACTCGTTAACCACCTGTCGCGAGAAAGTTCCCTTGAGACCCGCCTGGGCCGTCGAGTCTGTGACGTCTGACATCGTGTTCGGTCTCTCGTTATGACTCGAATCACAATATCGATAGCGATAGCAATGAGATGAGAGTGAACGACGAATTGAAAGGAAACTAGCAGAATGAGCGAGAGGGCGATACTATCTATGCCAATGCCAAAGCAAAGCAAAGCGAGCAAAACTGTTCCCCGCTCTTATCGGTTCCTCAGCGGTTAGTGAAGGATGTGATTGGATTATTCCCTCCTGACCTACTTCTGACTAATCTATCTGCTCGCTTGCTGATCTGCGGGGTGAAGGGACGACTAGCGAAAAGAGAACGATACCAATCCGTTGCATATCCCTTCCCAAAGTTTCTGACCGAGTACTCGAGTGCTCGGAACTAGGTCTACAAAGCTACGAGAAAGCAGAAACTAAAAATGGACTATTGCACTCGCTTAAGATCGTTTGCATGCGTAAACAACAACATTACAACCTTCCTCGGCCCTGAAATGCAGACTTAAGCGAATCCGTTTTACGGTTCTCCACATCCACCTCGCTTGCTGTCCTCACTTCGATTTACGTCGTCGGTCCACATATGCTCGACCTCGAGCTCATTCCCAAAGAGCCCCGTTAGTCGCCGAAATATTGACCGGCTGCACGATGCACGATGCACAATGCACGATGCACCGGTGGCCAGTTGGGTGTAGCGCATGTGCGTATAGCAAGCGTCTCATGTCAAAACGAGTCTCTCGTTGCCGCGCATACGTAATGATTCTGATGGACCTGGTGCCTGTCGCATATCGATCATGCGATGCATGTTGATGCGAGTACTGATTACACTTGTTCATACTTTACATAGAATACTACTATCGTACACTCTGATGATCGCGTAACAGGCGTGATGTGGCATGATGAATGGATGATATGTTTACAAATGATGACTCGAATCATGGATGCTTGAAGTATGGGAAGGTGTCGCAGAAGTGCCGCGTTAGTATTCGAAGAATGTCGTGAACTACCGCAAAGACAGTCAGCCGGGTTATGAGACTACCTATCGCAGCACTCACCGCTTTCCCCTTGGGTTCCTGCTGGGTAGAACCGTAAGAGTCATCACCGTCAAGCTCGTCAATCTCTTCCGCCGCCTTGCTGTCCACCGCTGACGACGCGTTCGCCTCTATGGCCATCTTGTCGATAGTCGTGTCCCACACCAAAGGTTCCTCTGGTTCCTCCGCGTCTGGGCGTTGGCTTTGCTTCTGCTGTTCTGATTTCGCGTCATTGTCCGTAGCCCATTTAGTCGGCGACCTATTCCCTGGTGCGGTCTCTTTCGTCGGTGATTGATCATCCCGTTGAGATCGAAGCGGTACTGTCGACTGTGTTGGCTGCTCTTGATCGTCATCTTCGTGGTCCAAGTCCATCCGGAAGTATGTTTCGCCTCCCGCGTCCTCCGCTACGTTCGCCTCTGCTCCTGCCTCGTCACTTTGCATTTGCATAGCCTCTTCTTCCGCCATCTTCTCGTCATCCTCATTGGCTAGGTCCAGGGCATCATCCAAGTCATCCATGTCGCCCAGACCAGCGGCTTCAAGGATCTCTTGCTGACTCATGCGAACGACCTGAGTGGCGGGAGGCTGACTGGCATCAGGCTGACTGCCAGGAAAGAACAGTGCTTCCTGTTGACCTGGACGTCGTGACGGTTCGCCCCCGTCGTCATCTTCGTCACCAGGCGGACTACCGTTTTGACGAGTACGATCAGTGCGCTGTTGACTCGACGGGTCTGTGGAGACGCTATTCTTCACAAAAGCCGGATTCGAGGTGATGATGTTCGCCATTCCATCCAATTCGGGCCCACGGGCAAAGCTGAGACTAGACCTCTTCCTAGCTTGGCTCAACGTTTCCGAAGCTCCTCTCTTCCTGGCGTTGGCGACAGGAGGGGTACTCCTGGATCTCTTGATGTCAATTGATGATCCTCGGATGTCGGCAAACGCATCGCATGAGGTGGTGGCTATCGCGCAGAAGATCGAGCAGTTGTCGAGTTCTTCGTCGTAGCTGGTCAGCGTGAGGGGCTGGGTAGGTTCGGAGAAAGCCACATTGAGGTTGATGTTGAGTTGCTCGGCAAGCATCAGTGTTGCCTATATCATACGAGAAGTTTAGTAAGCTCAGGTCTCACGGCAGAGGATCATGCGAGCTCACCTTGAACTCTTTCATGGGAAGAGTCAGATCGACTCTGTCCGACATGATCTCATACTCCTGGAACTCGCCGACATCCACTTTGATCTCAGTACTGAGATTGCTCGATCCGCCTTCCCAGCTCTTCACCCTGACTTCCTGCGGAGCGAACATCCACCCAAGCTGATTTAGCCCGCCGGAGGCGTTATCCCTATTAGCTCCGCCTGGTCCGCCGGACAGGGCAATGGAGAAGTGATCGAGCCAATCGCGCAGTGTTCGAGTGGGTATTTGGAAGCCTGATGGTGTGGAGTCGGGATCCACGTCGGCGCGTAGGAAGTCTGATGCGCCGAGATGCAGCGTGTGCCGCTTTATGACGCCTGGCGTGCGCGACGAGCAGATCAGCATCTCTTTGAATCTCACACCAGCTCATAGCTAGTTGGATTATATGTGGACGCACCATGCTTGCAGACCAGCTTCATGACCAATGTAGCGGTAAGACCGACTTTGACATCATCGTCACTCTCGTACTCGTCCTCCTCGCCATATCGTCTCTGAGAGCTATCGTCGGTGGAGTACCCCTTGGCGACGGCGCTCTTCTTCTTGCTCGACGGTCGGAGCTCGTCCTCGAAATCGCGTATAGTCAGATCGAGGCGATTGACATTATTGATCTGCGACACTTTGCCTAGGACCGCGAGCATTGACTGTGGAGCGCACAGTGCAACATGTCATGTCATTTCGATTAGCTGGCAGTGCGCAATGTAGATTGGAGGGATGGACGGACCTTGACGAGTAAACGACATTTTACGCCTCTGCGGAGGTTCTTGGCGTTCCATCGAGCAAAGAACTTTTCCTGCAGCTTGAAGAGGCAGAACGCGCTCTTCGACGAATTGGTCACTGACAGATCCCACTGATATCATCGATGCTCAGCTCCGCCACTTGTGCTCTGCATAGGAGGCAGTTTAGCGAGCTCGCTCACGGTGTTCTGGGTCGCGTGCATATGCAGGTCATCCCCGAATTTCGACGCGCATTGCAGTAATCTTACAAAGGCTGTGATATATTAGCGTCACCTTGAGGTGACAAGCAGGAACGAGGGAGACGGCAGAGGAGGATGGAAGGAGCGGTGGACAGCACGCACTCTTGATTTCCTCGCCTATGATCGACGCTTCGATCTTGTTCTGATTCCTCGCACCTTGGTCGACCATCGCATTCCTCCCTCACAATCTCACTCTCACTCCCTAGCGCTGTCGATCTCGCAGTGGTAGAAGGTAAAGTGGAGATGCGAAACAGAAACGAAGCGAATAGGTGTTGGAGAAAGCAATTCATGTTGCTGAACGTCAGACGCGTTTGTAGTCCAGTCAACTCGACCTCCACTTTTCATGTCCACCATTTGCCACCCACAGTACCCCAACCAGTACTTAATGTGCTATCCGAGTTCGAGGAGCTATGCCAGACACAAACAACTACGCTGCTATCCACAGCACTCATACCAAGTCACGCATGTAGCGATAAGATGCATGAGAAGGACTATGCAGAACGCAACCATGCACCCGCGACTATGCTATGACTAGATCCCTTCAGCCTTCTTCTTCTTATCGCCCTTCTTCTTCCTTTTCACACGAACCACCTCTACATCCTCCACAGCCGCTGGCACGGGCATCTCTACGTCCACCTGGACCTCATGTCCATTCCCGACCTCTTCTTTATCCTTGAGCGTCCTTGGCTCAGGCTCTGCTGATGCAGCTGGTGGTTGGAGGTCCGAAGTATCCTCATCGAGCTTATATTCTTCGAACCCACCCGCGCCCCGCGATGCGGTCCGGGATGGAGCCGCCGAAAGGTCCACTGACGCTAATCCTGATGAGGACTTTGGATTTTCACTAGGTTTTGCTGAGGGCGGGGTCGCGCCCTCAGGCAGTTCACCTGTCCGATCGAATACTGGCGGAGCGCTCTTCTTCTTCTGTCCAGATTTGCTCTTCGACGTAGATTTCGCATTCGCCTTCTCATCTGCTACCATGTGGGCGCCATTAGCATATCTGTATTGCCTTTCACGGTTACATCACCTTTGGATAGCTCACCTTGCGCTAACTCTCCGTCGTCCAGCCTCACGATAGGTATCTCATCCACGTCGACCTCCTCGATATCGTCACGTTTGTCGTAGAGGTAATAAGGGTCGTCCTTGTGTTTTGCTCTTCTCGCAGCTCGTCTCTGCCAAGCACAAGCAAGCGAAATCAGCTGGCCGACCTCATGAGCGAGTTAAGATGTCAACTCACTTTTTCCTTTTCTGCGCGTTCCTCTGGTGTCATGACACCATCATCGACCTTTTTCCCTTTACCCTTCTTCCTCCCCTTCTTCTCCTGTTCCCGAAGTACCCTTCGCAGCTCCTCCATACCTGCGCCACCGCCAGATCCAAGGTCGACTGTCTCCCTCTCCCTCTCTCTCTCCGCGTCACTCTCGTCTTCCTCGTCGGCTTCCAGGTCCGCACCGTACCCGCCTCCTGGAACGATCTCTGCGTCGAGGTCCAGCCCGTCGGGAAGTCGGACAGAGCTCTGCGCTTGGTAGGCCACTGCGTTGAGCTCGTGGCCTGTGAACAAAGGCTGGAAGAGAAATAGTGATTTGGGATATGGTGGATTAGCGCTACTACTACCGCTGCCGCTGGCGCTGCCACTGCCTTTCTCTTCTGTAGCGAACCCTTCTTCTAGACCAGGAATATCACGCTCAGATCCGGTCCGCTTCGCAGGCGGGATATGTCCTTTGAGATCCGCTTCGACAAAGCTGAACAGACCATTCAGCTCAACCGCACGCTCTTGTATCTCAATGTCGGAGTGCGTCATGAAGGGTGATATGCCCTTCTTGACAGACGCGACGAGATTCTTGGCTTCTTCGTGCTTCTCCGCTGTCCAGCTTGATGACACGGCGGCAGTGTAGAAGCCAAAGACCTTTGCAGCGGCTTGTAACGATAATGAGATGAGGGAGGGGGTGGAAAGGTGTAATGTCGGAGAGAGGATGGAAGAGACAGCGCTCAGGGGCGACGAGAGGTCACTGAGATGGCGAAGATCAGCTCAGATTTCCCTCAAGGCATTGGTCATCACAGCTCACCTCGGATACTCTCCACACACCCATATGGCAGCTTCGACCAGTCCGTCCTCGCCAGTAGCATCCCTGCCCCGTTCTCTGATATCCTCATCGCCCAGGACCCTTTCCAAGACCTTCACAGCGTATCCCCTGACGCTCCTCACTCTCCCGACTATATCCAGAATCAGTCGTTTGATCTCACCGCCAACGTTGACGTGACTGATATACGACACGTCGATAAGTATCGAGATCACCCATTCGAAATCGGTGACGTTCACGTAAGTGTCATGCGCGATGATAGCCAGTAAGCGCTGAGTGAGAAGAAGCCTGTATGCCGGTGATAGTGAGACTGAGGCTGATGTCGTTGCTGGATCCTTGGAAGATGAGGGGGAGAGTTGATTGGCTACTGCCGTTAGAGAAGCGACGGCGGACGGAAGTGATGAGGTGTTGGAGGCTGGTGGAGCAAGATGTGACAGTAGTTGATCTGCTATTTTCTGGAGGTTTTCGCGGTCCACCTGAATGAAGCTATCAACGGTGGTCTGACCGATGCGGAGGAATGAGCGTACCATAGAAGTCACTAGCTCCAAAGCTCTCATCCGGATCGACACGTCCGAGTCATCGAGACTCTGCATGATCTCCTCCTGGTATTCCGCCACCATCTGGGGATGTGTCGGGATGATTTTGACCATAGCGAGCAAAGCGATATATCGTACTGTAGAAGTGCAAATCAGCACATTTCTCATTGCCCGAAAGGCGGCGAATGTAGCTCACGATTCTGATCACCACCTTCGTCCCGCAAATACCCTCCTAGCTTCTCCACACAAACTCTTGCTAGTGCCTCGCCTTCAGCACGGTCGGGATCTAACATGCCTCCGACTATACATGTCCGCACGCACTCATAGAGTAGGGAGATGGCAGAGGTATTTGAGATCAGGGAAGTGATGGGTGGCAGGAGTTTACGGACTAGACGTGGCTCAAGCGGGGTGAGAATCGCGAACTGCTCTAACGTTAGCGACCTTCACCAGTTCTGTGCAGGATAGATAATGGAGAAGACGAACGAGCTTGACGACCTTGATCAGCATCCAATTATTGCTGCTGCCCGTCAAGATCGCAAAGAGCTCCGGGGCCAAGGGCAAGTAATTCTTGCCCCCCTGCCTGCGTGCCAACTCCATCACGACGCCCACAGTAGCGCCGACAACACCTTGATCCTCGTCCTGCAGCTTATCTCGGAGTCTGGGGAACCCTTCTCTCAGGCCCTCAGGGAAGGCTTCCCAGCAAGGTAGGAGACATAGCACTGCTCTTTTCCGTATTCGCGGTGAGGAGTGGGTTAGGAGGTGTAAGAGGTCCGGATGGAGGGTTGTCGAAAGTGATGGTGAGAGGGACAGGAGGTGGGGCAGAGCCGTGAGAGGTAGTGGCGGTAATGGTAGATGAGGGGACATCAGGTCCTATGATGGTACTGGCGTCAGCTGAAAGCCATACCATTATTTGGTATAGTGACATGAATTTACCTTCTTGATACCGTTGACAGTAAGCACTACCTCCTCGGTATCGCCTGAAAACGCCATGGGTGCAGCGAGGTAGCCGAGTTCTACGAAGAAGGTTATGAGCTTCGTCTTATTCCGTTGCCCACCGGGCACTACTCACGCTTCAAGTGATACCGCGGCGAGCTCATGACCTCCACAACATGGAATGCAAAGCCGGGCGGTGGAGGTATAGGGTACAGCATCATCAGCTGTGATGAGTGGAAGGATCAGCTTCCTGGCACCACCAGTTTCAATCAAGCTGAATAGTAGCTCACATAGCACATCTTGAGCACTGCCTCCGCTTTGAGCGCCATGTCTTTGCCCTTGAGCTCGTCCCGAAGCTCGACCATCGCCTCGGCTAGGAAAGCATCCTCCTGGGCTTTCGACGAGGCTCGATGAGCCCTCAGACCTCGGATGAGATCTTGCAGCGTCCGCTCGAACATTGCTGTGAATGCCGGCGTATGATGGTGCTGCTACTCGTTCACGAGCGATCTGGTCTATGTAGGTAGTTGCGTGGACATTGTCGGTAGAAGTCACTTGTTGCAGTGTTGCAGTACGTCGCAGTGACAGTCCGACGCGGTGATCACCGGCGGAAGCAGCGTAAAAGTTACGTAATTGAGCGATATCGCCATCCAAAAGTTGGGATGCGGATTGATGTCACTGACCACAGCAACAGTCCATCTGCTTACTCGATCTGATACTATTGACAGCTAGAAATAACGTCCGATAACTACCCTGTGTATACCAGCTTCTGTCAGCTACGCACACTGGTCCGCCGAGTCACCTACGGCCGTATCTTGCAAGACGTTCCCGGCCCATCGACACCGACCATGTCCGCAATCGATGTCACTCGGCTTGTCAAGACGCAGATATCCACTTCTGAGCTGACTGCGCCACAAGAGCTTGTGGACGGTGAGTCACCCACTTCTGCTTCGTCACGGTAGACAGTCGTAGCTGAAACTACGATCGTGATGCCAGCTGTCAACAATGGACAAGTACCGTTGCTAGAGATCGTCAAAGCATTGGGGGAGTACCTGACCTCCACCGAGGATGGCGTACGGTTGAATGGTGAGCACCTTATACCAGCTCCTGGAGATGCATATGATCGAAGTAGCTATGTGCGGGAGAGCTAATGATAGTGTCCAGGTCTCACATTCCTTACGAACCTGCTCACCGTCATTACTCCCTCTCGCATAAATCGACAAGCTAGTGAGCTAGTCTTGCACGTACATCGAAGGAGACTCAGCTTAGCCAACTGTTCGTTTTTAGCACAAACCCTCAGCTCTTTCTATACTTCCAAGCTCGACGATTTTGACTCCCTACCGCCTGCACTGAACGGCTTGACCAGTCTGTCCAAATTACCTACGTTTGACGATACGGCTGCTGTGGAGGTGTATCAAGCGTGAGCGCCTATCCACCCATCTTTTCTACAGAAGTGCAGAAGCGTCGAGGCTGATATGAGCGGAATTGCAGAGTCGTCGAGAACGTCAACATGAAGTCGTACGCGCAGGCAACCAGGCATATGGTGTATGTCCTGTTCGACTCGTTACTGGCATCCCATCGGAATGGTACGTTCTCACTCTGCCTTACAAGCGACGATCACTGATTCACACCCATCCTTTTCTTTCATAGCTCTCAGAGATCTAGGGACAGCCTTCGTTAATAGCTATACGAAGATGGTGGATGGCGAGAAAGATCCTCGGAATCTCATGCTGTTATTCTCCATTGACCGGATCATCCTGCTCGAGTTTGACGTGAAAAATCATATTGAAGTGAGTTCAACCCATCTGTCGCTATCCTCCCTACAAGCCGAGGATTGACGTTGCTTCGTCGGACCGTAGGACTTCTTCGACATCACATTCTGCTACTTTCCCATAACGTTCAAGCCCCCTCCAAACGATCCGTATGGTATAACAGCGGACGACCTGAAACTGGCTCTGAGAGGCTGTATGTCCGCCTCACCGTACTTCGCTCGTATGGCCCTGCCGTTGTTCTTGGAAAAGTTTGCCACGGCTACAGGGCACAGCATGGTAAGCTGCCTCTACTGTACTGACACACAAGTGCTCTCTGACTTTGGTATGTCATCATCAGAGAGATCTAATGCAATCTATGGCGGCGTGTTTCCCCGTATATGGTGCTGAGGCTGTCAGAGAGCGAGCAACCGAATTGTGGGAGGGCATTAAGACGGAGGTAAGCCATATAGTCGTCAGTGATGGAACTGGCTGACTTCCTCGCAGATTCTGTATTCCTCGGACACTACAATCGAAGCCGCCGCCTTGTCGGCATTAGAATCGCTGATTGCAACGCTGTACCCCTCTGCCGACGAGGCGCCATCGGGTTTAGCGCAAGATGTGATTAAGCAGGCGTTGGAGATTCTCGAAGAGCCCGAGAAGAGCCAAGCCATCAGCGCGACAAAGATACTCGCCGCGCTCCTGCGCGCTTCTCGTGAGTTAAGCGTTGCGCAGAAAAGAGAGTGTTCTGATCCAGCTATCACAGCTTCCGCGGGAACGTTCGCTCTATCGCAAGTCCTGCCACAGCTGTTCCGTCAATTTAATCAGCCCAAATCACCTTCCCATCGCGCCCCTTTGCTCTCAACCATCTCATCTCTCCTTACTGCAGCGCAGTCAGTCTACGCTCCGCCCCAAGCTACGAGACATCAGTACGAGGAGAAGAGCCTCGAGCCGTTCCGCGATAACCTGACTGATGTCCTGCGCGAGGGGCTGCGGACGGAAGGATTGAAAGCCTCTGCTATCCAAGGAAGTGTGGCGTTAGTGGAGATTCCGCGATTCTGGGACCGGAGCGATGTCGAGGATATCGTCAGGAGCATCGATGATATCCTCGTCAACGACGAAGATCCGGAAATACGGTAGGTCATTATCCCTTATCTGTACAACGAGTCCGACGGAGATACTGATCATTGATGTGCGCCGGCAGACCGGAAGTCATCAGAGGCTTGACTAGCATATCGAAGATACACCCCAACAGTATCGAAAGCATAACTCTGCCCTTGTTGTTCCACAACCTGCCCGATCACGCACCCGGTCTACCGGATCTCGACGGTCGAGAGAAATACCGCAGTATCCTCGGCTCACTATCGGAACTATGCGTTCAGCCGGCACTGTTCGAGACTCTCATAATCAGAATAACGACGAAGCTCGACTTACTTTCGTCCGCCTCTCCGTCATCTGCACAATCTGATGATCGAGGCGACGTCTCGATGGACCAATCAGACCATCAAAGGGAGTGCGACATCGCATACGCATACGACCTCTTACATACTTTGTCTCGGGTTATCGACGCAAAATTAGCAGCAAAACACGTCGATGTCGCCAAGCACTTTGACAAGCTTATCCCGAGATTGCATACTCTAGTGGTAGTTGCTGCTCAGCCGAGGATAGGCGACGTCGAGCCGCTGTTCAGAGATCGAAGATTGAGCGGTATCGTGGCGAGAATAGCGGGCACGATGATGTGGGAGTTGGGAACCGAGTGAGCGAGCTTTTCCAATTCTTACCGATAGCCTTTGACAGTTCGATGGCCCGCTGATCAAACATCTCGTTTGGTAGACAACAAACCAAGCACTTCGCAGCTGTCTACGCCGCGTTTGAACAGGGAAAACTTGTTGAGATCGTCCATGATCGATCGGCCGTGGCTGCCACGAGCTCGCCGCTGGGGGTGAGTGACCCGGCACTGACTCGTTGAAGCTCGGCTGACCTATGATGCAACAGAGTGGTGCATCAGCCGCTGAGCAAGATCTGATCAGCCTGTATTCTTCAGCTGTACAGTCACTAAAACCAGACGTGAGCTTGAATAGCTTGTCGAAAGATGGAGCGCTGACTGACATTACTTGAACTTTCGTTGCAGGTCCTTCTACCGTTCACCTCAGCTGCAGAGTATCTCAGCTCGAAGATCCACTGGACGATCAACGTCGCTCGGGACGCTTATCAAGTCCGCTGGGCACTAGACCTCATCACAGCTTTCGTGAACAAGCGCGAGTCCGGTAAGTCTCTTCTTGTCTTACAGTTGATGGGTAGACATTGACGTGAGCGTGAAGCTTTACATGATGCGCTGGAAACGATCCTGGACAGGATATGGGAGGTCGAGATCCAGGACACCTCCAAAGATCAAGAAATACGAAAACGCGGCTTGCTAGTATACCTCCACGTACGTTGACGCTCATCATTTGAAAGAAGTCTCGTGACTCATGTCTTTTCGCACACTATTTAGATAATCAAAGCGTTGGCCCTCCTGCGACAGCCCTTGGCATACAACTCGATCACTCGCGTAGTTGAGATTCTGACTTTATCGAATCTCGATCGGGAGTTTGTCGGGGAAGCAGCCAGAGGGTTTGGGGTGTTGACCAAAGGCAAAGAGAAGGGATCACATCTCACAGCCAAGGTAAGCGGAGCTCCTTCGAACAAAGCATATGCGAGTCTGACTGTCGTGCCATCGGATAGCTACTGCACGCTCAGAAACTGTGGAATGTCGTCTTGCCGAAGCTGGTTGAAGGAGACAAGGACGCTACGGGTTAGTCGTCGCCATGGCACGAGCACGGCTCGAGCTGACTTTGTATTTTTCGCAGGAACAGGCAGACTAGTCTATCTCGTGGCATTTGCCTCGTTCCTTCCCCTCGTACCGGCATCCTTATGCCTGACGGACTTACCAACAGTCAGTATTCAGCTGAGAGGCTCTGACAGATCGCTATAGCTGACCACCTGATTCGTAGATCCTTCCTCTGATATTGCGATCCCTGTCGTTGCCCGATCCAGGCCAACGCAATAATTCGATCAAGACCCTGACGTCGATACTGGAGACTGCCAACGAATCGAAGGACGTCGATACGCAGATCCACCAACAAGCCACCGTGATCGTCGACGCGCTGCTCAAGAGCGCAGTGGTCGATGCCGCTACACCGAGCTCAGGCGTGAGTGCGATCGATCCCCGTATCATCTAAGAATATTTGCTGATCCTCCCTTCCTCCCCTCCTTCACGTCGTCCATTTTGGTCACTTTGTGCAATTGGCACGAGCAGAAAGTGCGCACGTCGGCATTACTGGCGCTGTCGACTATCCCGGACGTCGTGCGATTCGAGCAGCTGCATAATGATAAGAGCAGAGTACTGAAAGAGCTGGGTAAGACTCTGGATGATCCTTTGAGAGCAGTGCGGAAGGAGGCTGTGGAGTGCCGTGCGAAATGGTCAGTTGTGCAGTCTGCCCTCACCCTCATGCTATATCAGTTGGACATGACGCTAAAATGGCTCTATGGTTCTGATAGGTATCGCTATGGCGGATCAGCATAAGGCTTTCCTGTCCGTGGTCCAGTGCTGAGCGTCACAGGGAGTAGCAAGCACCGTCGCATAGAGAGTTGTATTTTGCAAAGCATACAGTAGAAGCATTACAAAATGCACCAAAAATGATAATGCAATACAGTACTTTCCTAATACTATTGTAATCACGCATAAGTGGTAAATCTCAGGGTGCAATGCGCTGTTACCCCGCGCTCTGACCGCTTACTCCACGCGTCAGTGTGCTCATCACTCTCACTCACTCCATCATCACTCCGTTGACGCACAGCATTACCTCGTCCTCGTCCTTCCGTTCATATTCGTCCTTCTCCGCCTTGCGTTCCTCATCAGTATCGCCAGTATCACTTGAACGGTCTGAAGCAGCGATTTCACAGCAAGTACAGCAAAGCGCACAAGCGCCCACTCGCCATGGCGCCCGTCACGCTGCCTCCGTCATTCTTCAATTCGTTCTGGTCGCCTGACTATCGTTCGGGCCTCGAAGTGCTGTTCAAGAACCTCGAGCAGGTATGTCCCCGTCATTTGACTTCCTGTCATGAGAATTAGGGAGCTGCGCTGATACACTGCTCGGCTGCGTAGGGTTGTCTGGAGAATGACGATGTGGAAGATTTCATTGATGTGCGTACGAGCTCTACCTCTGATATTGCTCTATCCTCATCAGACTAACCACTGACAATGCGTTGGACGAACAGTCCCAGATCCGCGCGCATCACACACTCGCACAACAACTCCTGAATCCACCACTCTCATCAATCTCTCCCGAATCGTCCAGCTCATTACAGCACACTCTCCTCTCGCTCCGAGGCGCATCTTCAGCACGGGGCGAAGCGCACCGGTCCTTGGCTCTAGAGCTCGAACAGCGGGTGCTGGCTGCTTTCAAAGGCTGGAAAGAGAGGCACGAGGTTCGCGTTAGAGAGGGTCGCGCGGAAGTTCTGGCTAAGAATGGGGTTGTGGCTGCATGGGAAAAAGAGGTACAGAAGTTGATCGGGGTGAGTGTCTCTTACCCATTTTTCCTTACGATGTCGTATTTGGAAGTGCTGACACTAGTGGATGTAGCTGCGGCAAGCATATCTAAACAAGTCCCGGACCGCGGATGATAGCGAGGATGAGTGAGTGCACCGCTCCTTCGAACCAATACACAGGTGCTGATATTGTCGTGGATGCAGCGCCAAATTCGCTCCTGCTACCGTTCGCTCTCCCCCTGCGGACAACTACACATCATCGCCCAAGATGTCTAACGCCGCCAAGCTCGCCCGCTCAGGAACAGTCGCCGACAGAATCAGCGAGAAGCTTCGGGCTGCCGCAATCCCATCAAATGGCTCATCCGGAAACCCTCAATCACCTGGCTCTCCTTCGTCGAAACACCGCTCTGTGATTTCGATTGACGGGAAAGCTTTGCCTCCCCCTCCAAGCCCCTTGCGACCCGTCTCCTCATCACCCAACGGTATGACGAGCCCTACCAGCCCTACAAGGGAAGAGCGCTTCGTCCCGCCTACTGATCCCGATGGCAAACCTGTTATTCATGGATCGATGGCTCCGCCTCCTGTCCCCAACAAGAACGGAGCGGTGTCGCCTTTGCCTGACGTCCCACCGCCACCCATCCTTCTTTCAGGTCTGTCGCTCCCAGCCCAAGGACTGAAAGACCTATTGCACCGCCTAGACGCACACTTACTTACCAATCCCGCTCCGTATTCCGATACGCCTCACACACCCTCAACCCGGTCTAACGCTGCTTTGTCAAGTCGTCAGAGGAGCACCATCCTCGGTACATATGAAAAGACCTTTTCGGGCGAGGAAGTTGTGGAATGGTTGAAGGACAATGTTGAGGGCTTCGGAGGAGATTGGGAGCGATGTGCAGAAGCCGCTGGCGAGTTGCATAAGATGGGCTACTTCAGCCGGATAGGCGTAGGAAGAGGCTTTGATTCAGGCGACGACACGTACTTTGTACTCAAGATCCAAGGACACGACACTCCATCAGCCATAGCCAACCTGACATCGCCCTTGTCTCCCTCGTCTGCAAACGCTCTCCCGAGCCTGATCAAGTCATACCTCCCTTCATCGTTGGGCAACACTGATGAGCCAGCGCACGTCCGGCACCGAAGAGAAGCCACCAAAGCCGATGATGCGTACAAGGAGGGAGTCAGGAATGTCGAAGAGAAGAGATTGGACATGGAGGAGATGATCGAGAGAGGCTTGAGGCTATGGGAGCGTTGGGAAAGGGAAAGGCTCAGTGCTGTCAAGACGGTGCTGAAGCAGTACGAGGAGGCCCTCGCGCGTCTGCCCGGGCGATTGGCAGACTTACAAAAGGGCACTTCGTTATCAGTGGAAGCGTTCAATCCTGAAGCCGATATCAAGGCACTGATCGAAGGCAATCGCACTGGACCCTTCCGGCCTCAACCTCACATCTACGAGTCGGTTGAATCCGACATACCAGACGTCAATTTCGGTATCGACTTGCGCCGGTGGTCTGGCGATCAAGGGTGGAAATCGCTTGTCAATGCACCGACAAGACCGAAGGGGGCCATCCCAGAGGCACTGGATGCGCTACTGACAGCTTTGGGAGAGATGTATCAGGCTGTCCCAGAAGACGAACGACGCAAAGCGTGGATCTATGAAGTCCCCTTGATGGAAACCCACATGCTGCGGAATGCCCTCAACAATCCTCAAATCCCAGTAGAGGATCTTACAACCATCGTCAAAAAGTTCAACCTACCTATCGCGGCGGGTACAGTGAAGCTTTACCTGCTCGAGCTCAACCCGCCCGTACTTGGCTGGGAAGGCTGGGAAGATGCCAAAGCGGTGTATCCTGCCAGTAAGTCCTACTCTCGCCTCACATAGACCACTTCTTGCTCTAGAAGCTGATATCCTTACAGTCGGCGCCGATCAAGAGCGGGACATGACAAGCGCTGTCACATCCGTCTTGGGCCGTCTCCCAGGCGCCCAACTGTTTGTTCTTGACGCCGTCGTCAAACACTTCTCAAAGTGAGTGCTTATATTCATTGTGATCGCTTCCGTTGCACTGACCCAACTCTCACTAGCTTGATCGACTCCACCAAGACTGCCGAAGCGAACGATGTCTACGTGACCAAACTCGCTCTATCTGTCGGACGTAGTAAGTTTCAGCGTGACTGATTGTGGTATCCGCTAACTCACCTCTCCAGCGATCCTTCGCCCCCAATACGAGACTGAGATGACTATTCAAGATCGTACACCTTCGCTCTTCCTTGCCGACCTGATCAATCATTACTCAAGCGTCTTCCCGCCTCTCGTCGAAAAGAAGAAGAAAGAAGCTGATCGAGTCATGCCTATCCGCAAAAGGACTGCACTGGTGGATCAGCGTCTCTCACGCAGCCGACTCAGCGGTGGCGGCGAAGCGGACAGTCTGCATCTTTTGGAATTGCAACGAGCGATGCAGAATCCGCCAAAGAGTGCAGGTGCCACGGCTGTCCCTGTTCCGGACCGAATGGACGGCGGCGGCGGCGGCGGTGGTCTTGGCGCTCCTATCGAGGACATCAAGATGCGCGAGCAGGAGCGAGTCGACGAAAAGCCGGAGCCTCCTCGGCCGGTCTCAACGATTCCAGAGGAGGAGCAAAGACCGCAATTCGCCGAACCCGACGGAGGCGATACGCCGCCTACTCCAGTGCGCACTTTGCAGCCAGAACAAGAGCCCGAGCAACGAGACTTGCCTTCTGAGCCTGAGCATGAGCCTGAGCCTGAGAAGATTGCAGCTGCTGAGGCTGAGACCGCCGCCGTCGAGCGACCGCCTTCTGCCGCTGGATCGGCTGGCCTGAGAACTGCAGCTTCAGCCGTCGCTGCTGCTGCTGGTGAAGACGAGGTGATCTCAGGTGGACCAGCAGCTTTGAAGAGAGCCGGTTCTGGCGAAGTGTCACGCTTACGAGGACCACGGGGTACGTCGCATGGTCATTCGAGTGGTGCACAGATATCATGAACAGGTAGCTAATGCGCGATACAACTTATGACAGGCGCACGTGGCCCTCGCCCAGCTCCTGGCAGGATCCCATCTCACTCGGCCACTCCTTCATTGGGTAGTATGATCAACACCTCTTCCCAAGGCGAGACTGCGCCTGGTCCCGCATCGGCTGGTCTCACCTCTCCGCAGACAAGCGGAAGACCAGAAAGCCCTAGTGTGACCAGTCCAATCATAGAGGGCTTGTCGAGGAGTAGACCCACCAGCCCACCTAATGCTGGTGATTACGCGTCGAAGAGGGGAGGAGCGGTAAGCTACCCGGTTCACTCCGCTTATTGCATGAGCTGATTAGAAGTGCCCACAGTTCGGCCACCGATCAGGAGGATCAGTGAGCGCGGCAATAGCTCAGTTCGAGAATAAGAAGTAGGACGTGAAGCAGATGCGAAAGTATTGTCCAAGAGGTGCGGGCGTCAAATCAATCAGTACGTCGAGATGTGCCATGCTGCTTCATGCGGTCACGTAGGTCATGCAGGACATGCAGTAGCTGTAGAGATGGTTGTGTGCGACCGTCGTTACGCGTTGCCCACTGTACGCAATACCAATTTTCTTTAGTGTGCACATAGCTTGCAGTGATGACGCATGGCGTGAGACTGACGTACTTACTTGACGTGCCCCATTGACCGCGTCTCTTTTTTTGGCTGATTTGACAGAAGGCAAAGGCAAAGAAAGGGCGAGAAGCCTCATGAAATGGTAGGAAGGCGACAGAGTGCTGCAAAGGCATTCTGGGATACTGTTGGTCACTTTTCCCCTGTGGGTGTGACCTCATCACCAGAATCTTGCAGCTTGTAGACGTCTTCTTTGCGTCCCACACAGCACACAGCAACAAAGAAGACATCATGGTAGAAGCATAAATTCTTCAAAGGGTGAATGCATGTATCTTGAAGTTCAGGTCAGAGCAGGGACAGCATCAAGTGTAGAGAACCTCTTCATTCTTCCTATAAAAGCTAGGAGCAATGCAGGACTCTTCTGATGTTGTCCTCATTGCTCTATCAATCTTTCATCAACTCTCTTTATTGATATCATACAGCACAACAAGATGTCCTCCACAATTCAGAACAGTGATGCACCCCCCCAGTGGCCATCTGGCGGGCAATTGGGCTTGGAAGAGAGGCTTGACTTGAGTGAACCAGTCATTCTTAGCAATGTTGAAACTGACAATCGGGCTGGATTTGTATCTCGACGATCACTTGGTACTCTTGATCAAGGAGATACAATCATGAGGGATGGCTCAAGTGTCAATCGATTCCAATTACTATGGCACAATGCAACAGAGTCACAAGAGACCTTACCAGTCTCCTCCTTTGTGGACAGTGCTCCAATTCACTGCAATCCGGATAGAGTCCATGTCGGATTAAGATCAGCTTTATCAATGCACTTGGGTTCAGATAGATTCCCAACACAGATCATAACATTGGATTTTCACCTTCCTGGAGCTCAAGAACGCCGCGACAGCTGGATGGAGTTGCTGAAGCAAAATGGACCACAGCCTACGGCCTCAGATTTCAGCAACGACATATCGGTCACAGCATATTGCTTTTCAAGCCTTGATCGTAGGCTACCAGCTGACATCTCACAAGAGAGGGAGTTGCACACCGGTTGGACCACATGGGGGACTTGCAAGGTGGTCAAAACTCCTATCCGCATGATTGGGCCTGTGGCATATGCTCAAGCGTACCACAGCATCGGGATCGAGCTGGAACAAGCAGCAGGGCGAGAGGCAGAGAGGGACACAGAGAGTAACACAGGGAGTGATATAGACAGAGCGATAGAGAGTGATGACGAGGTAGCAGCAGATCGAGCACCAGAGCTACAAGCAGAGCAGGAAGTCAGTGAGTCCAATGAGACAGACAGCCTCACTCTTCTGCAGAGACTTGAGCAGGCTGAGGTATCTGAAGATGTGGCAAGGAACCAAGTGCAGATTCTGATCAAACACGATGGTGATCCTGACAGTTTGGTACCTGTCTTCTTCCAAGGCATCCCCACTAGGGGAACCAGACCTCAAGCAAATGATCACATTCATTTTGTCCAGCTGTCCAGGTCAGGTCGAACCATTGATGTTCATGACCCAAATTTTGTAGGATCGGATGGAGTTGAATACGTGGTGTCGGCTTGGGCAGAGCTGCACCCTTTTCATCAACAAGAAGAAGAGCAGTCTTTCTTGGACAAAGGTCGTGCCTTAAAACAGTCCCAACACTCTGGCATGACAGATGATTCCCACTCCTCAACTGATAGCGAGCCATTGATAGCTCACCGACCAAAGATTGCAAGGCCTGCTTCTGCTGCAGCCACATCCTTGCCACTCGTTGATGACCGATACGTTACCTACAGTCAACGATCACATGTACTTTCAGCCACCTCGTTGACTCAAGCAAACCAATTTCTTGTCTAGAGTCTTCATGGTTCAGCCATCTTGTCAAACTTGACCAACTCGTTCAACATATCACTGTGGACTCAATCAAGTGGAAGGACCAGCAGGATAGGATGAGGATAACTGTGAGATGGATATAACTAGAATGTAGTCTCTTCCCAATGATCCTCGATTGAAAGTCATACCTAAATCTTGTGCACCTCATCAAATATCAAGATTTCAGTTATCTCTTTGGTCCAGTTCTATTGCAACACAGAGTGTCCCTCTAGAACTATCGCTGAGGGACGCAATCTCGTCCACTCTTCCCAAATCTCGTCATATCTTGTTAAGTTTCGTTGTGTGGAAAGGCCCGGGCCAAAGACATAGGAAAGCCTCGTGACGTTTTGGTACTTTGGGCCAAGTTACGTGTACGTTTGTTTTATGGTCGCGACAGGACATTGTTTGTCAAGTGTGAAGCCACACAATGACTGTTGAGTTACCACGGTTTGCGCATACACTGAGATATGACACCCTCCGTGGAGGTCATAATCTGTCCCGCATGAAATGAACAAGAACTATAAGCCTCAAATTCTGACTTTCGTATCGCCAGACCATCACCAATTCCATGATTCATCTCCCGTACATCCCTCCACCTTTTCTTGCAAGCGAATGTTGATGTACATGGTACAAAGGTCATTTTTGATTGTGCCCATGCATTGCACGTGCCTTCAGACTTCCTGAGTTCAGGTGCAACGCAGTGACAGTGTTGTTGGATGAGGATGCTGTCAGAATCTGCCATTCTGCCACATGAAAGTGCGAGCGAACCTCCACATCACAACACTTGTCTTTCGTCTTACTCGCACTTGCGAACTCTTCATAACATCGTTTACGCTTAAAACAACGACCACATGTCCACACCTCGGCTTGTAATTTATCGACCGATTATCACCGTTCACAAAGATGGAGGGCTGGGATCTGCCTATGAGCTTCGGCAAGAAGGCCAAAGTTGTCAACTCACACATCGCCGCTAAAGTAGACAAGACCAAGCGGGCTGAAGCTGTACGTTCCTCATAGATTGTCGATGCGCCCCAAATGATCCTCATACTGAGTACCTTTGACTGACCCTCGTGTTGTATGTATAGCCTCCACCGGCTGTATCAGCCAAAAGCGAGTTCTCGGAGCCAGGACCGTCAAAGCAATCAGTCTCGAAAGCCAAGGACGAAGTTGATGACGAGGACGAAGAGGTAGGACCCGTACCGCCTGCAGGAAACGGGGACGCACTCGGGGCAAAGCGGAAAGCGGATGGCGAGGCAGACTCTGCCTCAGACGATGAAGATGAGTATGACGACGAAGAGGAGGTGGACAGGACGCCCATCTCCCATGAGATCGTTCTGAAAGATCATACCAAGGTGCGATGCGCTGTATCCATCGATTCGAGATTTGGGACTGACATGTGCCTTGATTTATTGGTTGATCTAGGTCGTCTCGGCCATAGCGGTCGATCCATCCGGAGCAAGAGTAGCCACCGGTTCGCACGACTATGATACCAAGCTCTGGGATTTTGGAGGGATGGATTCGCGCTTGAAGCCTTTCAGAAGTTGGGAACCCAACGGCTCATACCACGTATGTCATTACTCTCCTTCTGCATTTGCATAGAAATCGGAGCTCAACGGGGTGAATGCAGGTTCACGATCTCTCATACTCGCCAGACGGCCAGAAGCTGCTCGTGATTTCGGGTACGCTGCAGCCAAAGATCTTCAACAAAGATGGAGAAGAAGGGTGAGCAACGCTCGCTTCAGCTCATATTAGCCCGAACGTTATTGACGACCGGTTTTCACCTGCAGAATCGAATTCAACAAAGGCGACGTTTACCTCAGAGATATGAAGAATACAAAGTCAGTCTTCTATCTTCCTTGAAAGATCGAAGAATGCTGATCTTGTTGTAGTGGTCACACAGCAGAAATCAACGGCGGAGCGTGGCATCCAACAGATAAAAACCTATTCCTGACATGCTCTAACGACTCGACGTTAAGGTGAGCTGCGTTCTGTTCTCAAAAAGATGATATACCACAAAGCTGATATATGCTACGACCTGCAGAATATGGGACGTGAGCAATACACGAAAGCAGAAGCAGGTCATTGTGGTCAAATCGAAAGAACGGGGAGCGCGGACAAGAGTAACGTCATGCGCATGGAGCCATGATGGGAAGATGGTGGCCGGTGGTAAGTCGCTGTCACCATGGTATCATCCATCACCAGGTCATTCAAGCTGACTGCCGCTATCGCTGCTAGCTTGTTTCGATGGCACGTTGCATATATGGAACACGTCGTCCAACTTTGCTCGACCGAACTGGTCAAACGAGACTGCTCATCCCAAGAATACCGAGACTACCGGTATCGTCTTTGCCCGGGATGGACACAGGCTGGCCACCCGTGGAGGAGATGATACAGTCAAGCGTGAGTACTAAGTGCCAAGCAATCGAAGACTATAGTGGCTGATGCTTTGGTCGATTTAGTGTGGGACCTCCGCTCAATACGCAAGCCTATAGCTGTGGCGTCTGGTCTTGACAACCTGTATCCCGAAACGAACATCATCTTCTCTTCTGACGAGAAATCCATCATCACCGGCGTTGCAGCGCCAAAAGGCCAAAAGGGCGCTCTAGTCTTCCTGGACGCGACGGATCTGAAGGAGCAGAGAAGGGTGATAGTCGGTGAAGGATCAGTTGTGCGAGTCGCATGGCACTCGCGAATCAACCAGATATTCGCCTCGCTCTCAACAGGCGCAGTGCACGTGCTGTACTCCCCCCACTCGTCGATCCACGGAGCGCTCTTACCTTTATCCAAAATGCCCAAAACGGCCCCGCGCGACCCATCGTCGTTCATCACCAATGTCCAACCGGTCATCTACACTCCTGACGCACTGCCCATGTTCCAAGATAAGAAATACGGCGAATCGCTCCATCAGAAAGAGAAGAGAGCGAAGAAGATGAAACCTATGGAACCCGTCTCTGGAGCTGGGCGAGGTGGTCGAATAGGTCAGAGCGAGACGCAAGGATTCGTACAGACTCTTTTCCCGGATACGATCGATTTCGAGGACGTGAGTCACTCTTCTCGCTCTCATTGCTTCGGTCGACCTCCACGCCAATTGCTGACGGCTGACGTTGACACAGCCCCGAGAAGCACTGCTCAAGTATGCCGAGAAAAAGGAAGAGGACAAGTAGGGCTCCTTGTGAACCGTATATTTTGATATACGCGGGAGAATGTACCACGACACAGCTACACAAAATGCTATGATGCATGCGATCCCTCATACCGAAACGTGTACCGAAAGCGAAGAAGCTACTACTACTACTTCTACTGCGCCGTAACTCTTCTGCCCACATTACCACCCAGACCAGAGTTGAAGCCCCTTCCTCTTCCTCTCCCTCTGTAGGTGCCGCGACCGCCGCCGCGTCGTTCGCCCGTACCCCTCTGACCGCCCTCTCCGCCTGCTCCACCAGCTCTTTGTGCGCCATCGGGCCCACCGCCCTGCTGACCCAACTTAACATCGAGGGTCTTCTCGTTCGTCTCCAACAGTCCGGCGGTTCGCTCGGCTAATTGCTGCGCAAGTCGCTGAACCTCGGTCTGCTCCACACGGTGGAAGACAACCACACCGTCTATCTGATCCAGAGAGGCGGGCAGCTCGTCGGTGTAGATCATTCGGGAGACTATTGATGTCACTGTAGAGACGGGCAAGGAGAATGTGGTAGCGAGGTGAGAAAGGGAGAGAGAAGCGTAGTGCGCAGAGTAGGTGAACAGATATGTCCGCAGACCCTCCTCTTGGATTTTCCTAAACAGACGGAACACAAGAATCAGCCATCATATTCAGACCGTCCCAGTAACCGAGCAAACTCACTTTGCCAAAATATCCCTGACCTCGGCAACGTTGTCAAGCAAGGTCCACACCTTGATAGCCAAGATGAGGTCTCGAGCCTTCTCCCATTCACCAGACTGAAGCGCCTTCGACGCCTTGATGACGTGATCTCTAGTGTTCTCGGGAGGACCCATGAACGCTTGTCTGTCGGCCATGTCGAGTAATCGCTTGAAGTTCTTGCTTGTGACACGTCGTTTTTGCTCCTCGGTGTCTACTGAGGCAAGCAAGGGGATCTCGATAAGCATGCAAGAGGTCAAGTAGGCAGCTTCGAGCAGCTCGACGTTGAGGTGCATGTGGAACGGCAGCAACCTGCGCTTCTCCGCCAATTCTTGCTCGGGAGTCAACTGAGTGTTATACCGCTGAACACTTTGAGCAAGCAGCTCTTTTTGTCGTTGGGTCGCGAACATGTCGGAGAGGATAGCTTGACACTCGGGGATGTAGCCACTTCGGAAAGCGGCGAGACCAAGCTGCATGACTGCTCGGTTATAGAGGATTTGGGTTGTGACGTCGGCGTGCTGGATCGTGTCTTGCAAGTGAGACATGAGAAGCAAGTCTCGTGCTTGGTGATATCTTCCGCGAGTGGCGTGGTTGAAGATGTGGAAGAGGATTGCTCGGGCTCGAAGAACAGGTGCTTCAGAAGAGTAGATGAACACAGCGAGGTCGTGAACAAGACCGCTTGCGTCCCTCTCGACATCGAATGGTGTGACTATGGAGGTCAAGTTGGCAGTCGACCTGGCCACGACGCCCTCGAAGTGATCGATGATTTGGTCGGGTTTGCCGTAAACATGCTCCAATCGCCTCATCACAGCTCGTGCGGTTTGGTCTGTAAGGACGTCCCGCTCAAACAACGCTTGTGCCTTGACAATGGTCGTGTACAATGGCACCTCCTCCCTCAGGCGCTCAATGTAGTCTGTCCCCTTCTCGTGTGCGTCGGTGTGTTGCAATGTCTTGGTGAACTATTACGGGCGGACTGGTCAGCAGACCTTCCTGCAGGTATCTCAAGATTCGTACGACGCACCTCGTTGTCGATGCTCTCCAACAAGCTGATCAAGCTTCCGGCAATGACGACCTGGTCCATCACGCCATGGACAAGCTTGGGCTCCCTCTCGACCAGATCATCGTACTCTGTCACGGTCTCCCGCACAATATAATCCGGTTGCTCAAGCAAGAGCGAAATGAGGCTGTCGAATTCGCGCAAGCCCTGAACCCAGGACTCGTGAGGAATGTGAGCGAGGTTGGCAGAGTAGTCAAGACGAGCTGGGATAAGGGCGAGGAGGACTCGGATTCGAGCATAGGTGGTCTCAGCGACTTCGAGGAGACGAGCAAGGATTTTGATAGTCTCGGCACGGTCGGTGTTCTGATAAAGTCAAGATGCGATCAGTTTCGTTCTATGCGCATCACTGTAAGGCTCACTTTACGACCACGTTGCTCGAAAATCTCCCTCAAGGTCTTGAAGACACCCTCAGCGGTCAGGTTCAATGCCTTGCCGCCCTTGCCGATAGTCATAAAGTCCGCCGACTCGGCTTGGCCATCTACCTGAGCCGCCTTCTTCTGCACCTTGGGTGCCACGGGAGCAGCGTTGGCTTGCTCGTATGCGGCGACGTAGGCGGCGGGGTCCTATAGAGTAGACGTTGGTATGTCAGTATACGGCTGCTGTTGTTCTCTCAAGCGGAAAGAGATGAAGACTGACCTCGTTGTAGATCTTGAGGACACCCTCGAACTCCTTTGACTTCTTCTTCAAAGTCTGCTTGATACCGTTCAGAGCCTTAGCTTTTGCGGGGGCCATCTTCTTCGCAGCAGACTTCTCAGAGGCGATAGTCTCGTTCGAACTCTGCTCGAGGGTGACGAGAGTCTCAAGGAATCTAGGGGGGATATGACCCGCAGGGGGGATTGGTGATGCAATGATGGAGATCTGGTGTCGGGCAATGAAGCGGAAGACTTTGTCGAGTTCTGTTACAATCGAGTGAGCATTTAGCAGCGAGAGCTGTGCTAACATCAGATAGCAGACTCACCTTGCGAAGCTTGAACCCAGTCATTGTTCTTGACACCGTTGTTAATGCTGTGGATAGCGGCCTCCATCTCGGCGAATCGCTTGTCCTTGGCACTGAGAACGACGGTCTTGTCCTCTTCATCGGACTCGTCGTCGGTAGAGTCGGCGCCCATCAAGAACTTGTTTGCTGTGGCCTACGTCGGGTGGCGAGTGTCAGTGCGGGCACCTTACGTTTAACAATGCCTTGTGCAGGACAGGAAGTATGTTGATAAGGAGGAAAGACACACCTGACGATCATCATCGCTGTCCGACATCTCCTCCTCGCTCTCCTCGTCCTCGCTGTCGTCGTCACTGTCCTCCGCATCGCTCCGCAGGAACATGCTAGCTTTCCCAGCCGGCTTCTTGCTTTTGGCACTGGCCAACTTCTTGTCCTGCTCCTCTCCCTCGGAACCGGACAAGATGGACTCTTCCGAGTCAGACCCAGAGGAAGAGGACGACTCGGTGTCGGACCCGCCGAGCTTGGCGAAGAATGACATGGCGCGTAGGTTTCTTTTCGCTAGTTTGAGCTGATAGTTGACAAAGTCAAAGTTTTGGTTGATGGACTATATGCTCGAAGCTGTCCTTTTGGGCGGTATGCAATGTCGGCTGCTTGAAGCTGATAGCGGACCGGCAGTCGTCACTCGTTGCTTGCTGCGTGCTGCTACTTGCTTGGTGGGCTGCTGAGCTGCGAGTGTTCGGTTGAATTGCGATACGCCGTTGCTGTAGCGTTGACAAAGGTGGTGGTGGTGGTGTGAACAATGACAATGACAGAAAAGTGAAAGAAGCACAATCTCGCTACTTTTCCCTTAAAACGCCGAAACCCCGATAGCACTAGTACAGCCACCAATCGTCAAATGGTATGTGGCACTTGTGCCATGCTTGATTCTTTCATCGTCTAGGCTACTACCTACTGTATCTACTGCTACTACTACTACTACTGCTGTGCCGATAAGATGGGTCGTTACTACATACTATCTACTAGAGAGGCACGCATAAGGCGTACACGTCGTGAAAAATGCTTGGCAAGGATCGTTGCTGGGATGAAAATGCTATATTACTATCTATCTACTGGGTTCGTGCTTCGTGCCTCCACTCAAGACAGAAATGGGAGAGAAGGATGCGGGAAAGATGCTATGTAAGGGTATCGATGCTGGATGCCTATGAACAGAGGGGTATCGTCATACGACCTCGACTCGTATTTGTCGATCTCACAAAGAGAGGGAAACTCAAACGTTATATCGCTCGGCCAAACGCTGCTTCAGCACGGGTGGGAAGTTGGCGGTGAGATCGTCCCAGCCTGTTCCGAGACCGTTCTTGAATCCTTGGAGGATCTGCAAGGCGATCATAGAATGAGCGCAAGTCGCTGGAGAAACACTTATTCACGCCACTCACAGTTCGGAACATCTGGTCAAGCTGATTTGAGGGGTGTTGCCATTTGCACACTGCGTTGCAGAACCATACGAAGTTTTGCTGCGAAAGACAATGCAAGCGCTATCAGCATTCACTCTACACTTCTTGCTGCTCTGACCAATATGCGCGAGACACTTACGCCTTGTATACCTTCGGGATTGGCGCTGATCATCATGCAGAACCCTCTGAACGCAGAATCCTTCTCGTCATTATCCTTGATCTCCCACAAGGCAGAGCACCAAGCCTGCGCAAAGGTCGCGAGGTCAGGAGCCACCAAAGCAGGGCATACCAGACCGAGTCGACCGATCGTCACGGCCGCATTCTCCGTTAATGATTTGGCTGACTTCGTGTTGAGCAGAATTGGGACTAATCGTTGGATCAAGGCGGGCACGAAGGGCTCGAGAGCAGATGAGTCGCCGTTGTATTGCAGTGCGATCTCGCCCATTGCCCATGCGGCGTTGTTGCACACTGATATGCAGTCTATGGGTGGCTCGACGACGATCTGCTCAATCACTGATGGGAGGATTTGGGGGATTACTGGTTTGAGCAGTGCAAAGCACGACATGGACATATCGCCCAGCAATGCGTGTGCGGATTGTCGGACGGGTGGCTCGAAGTGCTGAACGACGGGTCAGCCAGCCGTATAGAGTCGTTGATCACATCGACCGCCAAACTCACTGTCAAGCAAAGAGACATAAGATGTAAGAGCGACGGCTGTCCACTGCTGATCAGCGGGTGCATCTGGTCACCAAGACCTTGTACGAGACCAGAAAGCAAGTCCAGCGCAACGACAATGAATGTTCTGTCGGGCTCCTCGACGTTGTCAGGATCCTGCTCGAAGGCTTGGTATTGCGTCAATGTGGCATGGATGATGTTGAGACACCGTTGATACACTGGTGCAGTGTAGTTGGCGAAAGCTGCCCCAGCGGCGATGGAAATGGAAGAGAGACACTAAGAAAATAGAGCGACAAGTCAGCGCCCTCTTTGACTTGACGATGACGAAGGCGAACTCACTTCGAGGAGGGGCACGAGATCAGGATCTTGGTCATCGAATCGCTGCCATCGCTCAACAAGCGGCGGCATGAGGATATCGAGGTACAATGGGGCACCCAGGGCGGCACCAACCGAATCCGCCAATGTACCGATAGCATCGTACAAGATGAGCATGTTCTTCTGCTGATACTTGGTGAAAGCGAATGTGAGACTGCGCAAGATCGGTTCGAGGAAAGGTGCCATTTCGGGTCCGCCCTCCTCTTCCAATGTGGCGAAAGCACTGCAGCCGGCCTCTTGTACGCGCTTGTTACTATCGAGAACTCGGTTGAGAAGCTGTATTCACGATCAGCTATGACTCCATTCCACGATACTACCGAAAAAGAAACTACCGAAAAGACTCACAGCTTCCATCGTGGGAATAAAGTATTGCGACTTGTCTTCTAGGTTTACGTGCACACACCAGCTGGCATATCGCCCGAGAGTCCAACAAGTGATGGATCGTACCAAAGCCTGCGTGAAACGATTTTAGCTTCGGACGCGTGCCTCTAGGGACTCGTCACCCACCTTCTGATCGCTTAATGACTTCCAAAGCAAAGGCACTAATTGAGGCAGATGTGGTTCCAGGCCGTCAATGCAACCTGACGGGACATTAGCTTTGACGACCGTACGAAGCGAATGTCGGACACACCTTCAGCAATGGCACCTAAAGCAAGGATACCACTCTCTCTGACGGTCCACTGCTCGTCGAAAAGGCGATCACGCAGATAAGGTAGGAGGATATTCAGGAGATCGTTGCCAAACGAAACCGCCATGACGTCGAGTGCAGCAGCCGAGCATTTTCTGATGTTCCACTCCCCGGCCCCTTCATCGTCTTCATCGTCAAAGTCCTCATCCTCCTCGTCCTCCTCATCATCTTCAAAGGCTTTGTCGGCTGCTTCTCGGGATTGACCTGATGTGCCTTTGGACGACGACGGATCGTTGCTTTCGTGTGCTGAATGGGTCTTGCTAGATGCGTAATTACGAGGTTTGATATCTGTCTCTTTGTCGGCGATCGCTTCGTCCACTTCGTCAATATCGAGTATGGCCAGATCCCAATCTGAGTATACCATTCCTTTCAGCAGAAGAGGCGCAATTTTCGGGAGGTACGGGCGCAACTGGTCCTTGAGCGCCGTGTCCTCGGCGAAAGTCAAGAGGAACTCTGCGCCTTCGAGCGCTACGGCGTCGTCGGTATCTTGCGTGCAGAACGCAATATAGTCCACAACGTTGCTCATCTCCGGCACCAACTTGTCGGGTCTTTGTCCCAGGATCAACCCCAAGCTCGCACAAACGCATTTCCGGACGTCGGGGCTCTCGTCACCAGCTCGGCTGAACAAGGCTTGCAGGTACGAGTCGATATTTGCGATGACAGCCGGGACGCGAATGCCCAAGAGCGATTGCAGTATTTGTAAGGCGTACGACCGGATTTTGGGCGAGGAATGGGATGTGAACTGAATGAATTGGGGGACTAGGATGTCGAGCAGGTTTTGACCGTTGACGGGGAAATCAAGCTTGTGAGGAGCGTCCTCGCATATTTTATGTAACGAGTTGAAAACGCCCTGCGTCGCCGAGCGTCAGCACGAGAAGACACGCACTGAAACAAAGACAGGCTCACCTCGACGACGTTCGCATCCTGTGATCCCATCCCATTTGTGAGCGCGTCCAAGGCCTGTAACCACCCTCCAGGCTCTTCGTTGCTTATCAAACTAGTGATGACCGTTCCAACAGTTTGTCGAACGATCTGATCCGGATCTCCCAGCCCGGCCAGTACAGTCTGCTTGACATATGCCAAAGCCGCAACATCCTGGTCGTTTTGCGGTGATGCGGCGCGTTGGTTGACTGCATTCTTTAAGAGGAGACCGGCTACGGCTCGGTGCGAATCTTGTTCGGACGTACACCGGATCAAGACGTGTGCGAGGTATGCGAGGAAGTCGGGCACATAGCGGAGTTCGTCGAGGCGCTGATCACGATAAGAGTGTTGAGTTGGCATATGCGGTACGATCAAAGGTATACAGCAAAGTGACAAGGTGGAGATATTTGACATCAGCTTCGTTCTACGCACCAAAGACATGTCGACTATCGCAAGACAACATGTCTTGCTAGTTCGATGCGATGACACATCAAAATGATGTAGTACTCACAGAAGAGACAGCGCGTTGGGTCTCCGAGTCGGTACTGGACGTATCTCTCAGCATGCCCAGGACCTCCTGGAGGCCTTGCTCGGAAGGCTGCCAAGTCATGATCTGATAGTGCTACGCGAAAGCCGGGGGGGCGCGAGCGAAAGAATAGCCTAGCGAGGCGGTATATTCGGGGTTCGAGGGAGGTCTTGAGCCGACGCTAGTGGTGTGCTCGTCGACGCTGGTCGTGAGATGTCTATGCTGGACAAAGGACTCGACGGAAATGAGATTATGTGTATTTCGCGAGTATGCAGCAGATA
The DNA here is from genome assembly GCA_026538355.1 of Cryptococcus sp. GC_Crypt_5. Classification (NCBI taxonomy): domain Eukaryota; kingdom Fungi; phylum Basidiomycota; class Tremellomycetes; order Tremellales; family Cryptococcaceae; genus Cryptococcus; species Cryptococcus sp. GC_Crypt_5. Next base: position 160,655 of record JALPBZ010000003.1, read on the forward strand.
GTTCAGAGCAGCGGTGCAGAGAGAGAGAGACAAAGTTTTGATGCCCCGCATTCACTCACTCACTGGCTCACTCACTCATTCATCGCCAGCGTGTAACCAAAACTATCGTATTATGTCCTCCCACTTAAAAATTGGGGAGTAGGCTGTGGCACTGCAGTCGCGCGTGCTCTGGAGTGGAATCATAACTCTTCCGGTTGTGGACTTGGGCAGAGCGAATGAAAGTAGATAGACACTCTCCTCTACTCGTCCAGAGCACTGTTCCGAAGGTGACACGCATGCATAGCAGTGGGAGCTTGCCAACTCAGCCAGATGAATAGTGTTCGCGTTGCCAAGGCAGCTCCCACACGTCCAGCATCTGCTCACTCTCTGGTTTCTGCTTCGTATTCTCTCTATACTCGTATACCAACAGCAGCTTTACTGAGCACGATCATGACACCGAGGTCAGATGTGTAGTATGTAAGCTGCTCGTATGGGAGCAACTGGTGAAGCAAACGGGATCTCTTCCTCCCGTCTCTCACCTCATGACCGGGTACGGCTGAGCAGAGTAGTTGCGCTGAAGCGCTGCCCTCTGCGATAATGATACCTTGCACCTTACTGCTCACAAGTCCACTCAGCCAGCTGCTCATCATGACACATGCAACGTCAATCAATTCACTTTCGCTGCTGCCCGCATTCGTAGCCACAGTGAGCTGATTCGCCGGAAATACCGTTTCCCATCATTTCCATCATCTACGACGCGTCAGTCGCGTTTAATTTGCTCCCGTCCTGTCCGTTCCTGAATTGTCAACAACAACAAATCTCAAATGTCATGCTCGAGTATGTAACAGCTTCAACGTGCAGTGATCTTGTTCATGTCCACTGCATAGGTCGTACCAATAATCGACCCAACAACAGCACTAGATGCCACCACGACGTACGGCAAGAACAGTATCGGCCGCCTCGGCTGCCTCGACCGCCGCCACCTCGAGCAGACCGACACGGGGCAAGAAAGCTGCTCCTTCGGTCATATCCCCTGCAGAATCCGAGGATGAAGGTATCGTTGTCGATGAGGATGACGCGGACGGGTTCCCAGGTGACGAATCTGAAGAAGAGGTGAAGCCCAAGTCACGAAGAGCGGCGGGGAGTAGGAGTACAACGAAAGCTGCTGCGGCCCCAGCTGCTAAGAAACGGTCAGCCAGAGCTCCAGTGGCCCCGTCGGTAGTTGAGGACGAGGAAGAAGCAGAGGAAGAGGAAGAGGACGAGGAGGACATCATCATTCCCCCAAAAGCCAGGAAGGTCACCCCGCCATCAAAGCCTAAAGGGAAGAAAAAGGTCATATCGTCCGACGATGATTCGGAAGCAGAGGAAGAACTGCAGAAGGCTATTGGTACAGCTGGACGGCCGTCCATCGCAGCTACCACGCCCAGAAAGCCGCTTGGAACCCCTCAATTCAATCGCGAACAGACGGTCACTCCTGGCGTTTCTGCCAAGCCTGATTCGTCTCCCTCCAAGAGATCCGAACGAACTGCCCAGAACAGTGACGATGATAGCGAAGGTGATCGGACAATTCGGCTCGATACTCCTACAGCGGCAGCTTCATCGTCAGCTATCCCCGCTACTCCACTTCCAAGCGCGACGCCCGCGCCGACTCGACCTCGCACATCACTCCTTCCCCCACCACCGGCTCCTGCTGGGCCCAAACCTCGACTGACCATTCACAAGCTTGTATTGGTCAACTTCAAGTCGTATGCCGGGCGCCAAGAAATCGGCCCTTTCCATAAATCCTTCAGCGCAATTGTCGGTCCCAACGGTAGTGGCAAGAGCAATACGATCGACGCGCTGCTGTTCGTGTTCGGATACAGGGCGAGCAAGATGCGTCAAGGGAAATTGAGCGAGTTGATCCATAACTCTGCCGGAAAAGAAGGATTGGAGACATGCTCCGTGGAAGTTTGGTTCAGGGAGATTGTGGATCTGGTACGTGCATGCCATAACAGCCTTCCCAATCTGACTCACGGTTCACTTCGTAGCCCGGAGTCGACAACTTCCTTCTTGTGCCAAATTCCCAACTGGTCGTTACTCGTACTGCCTTCCGAAACAACTCTTCTAAGTACAGTATCAATGACAAAACGAGCTCGTTCACCGAAGTCACGACTTTGCTTAAGGGCAAAGGGATCGATCTGGATCACAATCGATTCCTGATTTTGCAGGTACGTTCAGCTGAGAACAAATACAATCGAAGCAGACTCAGCTGACTTCGGTCGTCTCAACAGGGTGAAGTCGAGTCAATAGCGCAGATGAAGGCTAAAGCGCAGAACGAACATGAAGATGGGCTGTTAGAGTATCTGGAGGATATCATCGGTACGACAAAGTACAAAGAGCCCATCGAGCAGGCTTCTCATGAGGTCGAAACGCTGAACGAGGAGAGAGGGGAGAAGATGAATCGTTTAAGAGTCGTCGAGCGCGAGAAGGCGTCCTTGGAGGTCAGTCCGTTTGTTTAGCTGTCAACGGCCGCGATCTAACCATTCGATGTGTCGACTCACAGGACAAGAAGCGCGAGGCAGAGGACTACCTTCGAGATGCAAACGAGTTAACCAGGAAGAAATCCTTGTTGTGGCAGCACCACATGCACACGCTTCATAACAACATTGAGATAACCACAAAGGCCATCGTAAGTCTCACTTTCCTCAGCACTTCATGCACCTCAATTCTGATAACCTTCTGCTTCTACAGGAGAACCTCACTGCCGAACTAGCAGACGAGCAAGAGCGAAACGCTGGACACCTGGCCAAAATCGGTGACCTGCAAGTCGAATATGACGAGAAACTCGCTGCCTTTGACGACGTGAAAAGGCTTACGGATGCGCTGGTCAAAGACTCGAAGAAGTTCGAGAAAGAGGAAGTAGGGTTGCTGGAGAAGAAGAAGCATCTAGTCACCAAACAGAAGAAATTCAAGAAGTCTATCAACGATGTGAGCTCGCATATGACTCTTTAGCTGAGAAGATCTATAGCTGACACCATACGGTTTACAGGACGGTCACGCTAAATCCGAAGCGCATGCTGCGATCGACAATTACGGCCACGAGCTGGAAAAGAACCGTACGAAAGTCGCGGATCTTGAACAGAAGCTCGAGTCGGAGGAGACCGAGCTTGAGCAAGTGGTCGACAGCTTGAAAGGTACATCCAGTCATTACTCACCTATCTTGTTACATAACAGCTGACAATGGCAACGTAGACAAGACGGACGTGTTCACCACCAAGATCGAGGCAAAGCAGCGCGAACTCGAGCCTTGGACAGCGAAGATCAGCGACAAGCAGTCCGCCATCGACGTGGCCACTTCCGAGCGAGACTTGCTGGTGCAGAAAGCTACAGGTTTGCAGGATGGCCTGGCTGAAGCGGAGGCGAACCTCAATGCACTGCGGGACGGTGATGGGTCTAAAAACGACGAGCATGCTGCGCTCAAAAAGGAAGCGTCAAAGGTCAAGAAGCAGTTGGCAGAATCTGAAGCCAAGATGGAGGTAAGTCAATATTCTTCATTACCGGACAAAGAGAAGCACCGACACCTGGAGCAGGATCGGGCAGCCAAGTGGGATCAACTCCGGCGCAAGCTCGCCACCTCGAGGCAAAAAGCAGACGAGGCGAAATCATCCCTAGCCGCAGACAAAAGCGAGAATGCCGTACTCGGCAGTTTGAACAAGCTCAAAGCGCAAGGCCGTATCAAGGGTTTCCATGTGAGTAGTAGTACATCCTGGCAGGACCGAAAAGCTGAACGTCGCCTCAGGGCCGATTGGGCGACCTTGGTGTGATTGATGACAAATACGACGTGGCCGTGACTACAGCTTGTGGCGCGCTGAACAATCTTGTTGTGGACACTGTCGAACAAGGTCAAGCGTGCATTGAGCACTTGCGAAAAGGCAATGTCGGCCGAGCGTCTTTCATGGTACTGGAGAAGTTACCTCCTCGAGACCTAGGAGCTATCGAGACGCCGGAGAACGTGCCACGCCTGTTCGACCTGATCAAGCCAAAGGACCCCCGGTTCGCTCCCGCCTTCTACAAAGGTCTATTTAATACTCTGGTCGCGGACGATTTGGCCCAAGCTCAGCGGATCGGATACGGCAAGAAGCGGTGGAGAGTGGTGACTCTCGCAGGTCAGCTCATCGACCCTAGCGGAACAATGTCAGGAGGAGGCGCAAAAGTGTCTCGAGGCGGTATGAGCTCCAAATTCGCAGCGGACAAAGTCGCCCCTGAGGTCGTTGCTCGGTATGAGAAAGAGACTGTTGATGCGGAGCAGGAGCTGGCCCGATTCCAGGTCGAGAAGAAGGAGGCTGAAGTGGAAGTGGCGGGATTGAGAAAGAGATTGCCGGAGATCGAGATCGCTATCGAGAAGATCGGACTGGATCTGCAGACTGCTGGCAAAAGGATCGCCGAGGCGGAAAAGCGACTCAGCGAACTTCAGTATGTGGTTTTTCTCTGTAGCGGTGTCACGTACGCGTCCGAGTTTAGAAAGCTGATAATTCGGGTCATTCTAGATCTCAAAGCAAGCCTGATGCGGCTGATGAGAAACGCATCAAGACCCTCAATTCCGAGATCGCTTCATTAACGAAAGAAACAGACAAACTGCGCGAAAAGTCTTCGGGGATCAATGAGCAGATCAAGGAACTCCAGAACAGCATTCTCGAGGTTGGCGGTGTACGCCTGCGCGCCATCCAATCCAAGGTCTCGACGACCAAGGGTCTACTCGATCTAGCCAACGAAGCGATAACCAAAGCCGAAGTGGGCCAAGCTAAAGCTGAGAGAGACGCTGAGAAGCTCTCGAAATCCATCGAAGCTAATCAGGCGAAACTCGAGGAGGTCGACGCCGAGCTTGAGGTCGTACAGGGCGATCTGGAAGCTTGTTCAGGGGACTTGGCGATCATCAAGGAGAAAGTCCAGGAGGCTATGGACGCTAGTGAGGATGTGAAAGAGGCACTGAGCCTGAGCAAAGCCGAGTTGGACGAGAAGAGCGAGGGCATCAACGCCTTCCGCGCTCTCGAGGTGAGCGAACGCCTCTGAACAACAGTTGCTTGATCGTACAAAGATCAGAGGCGGGAGCTGACAGCGATTGGTTCGTACAGATGGATATCAAGCAGAAGCTAGATGACAACGCGCGTATCCAGAAAGACAGTAAGGACAAGCACAAGCACTGGCGCAAACGACACGAGGAGCTTGAGCTGGTATACATCGAGTGAGCTCATGCTATGTATCCTGGCCAATTTGAAATATCAACGCTGACCGTACTCGCAGTGAGGAGGACGAAGAGGAAGATGAAGCGCCCGAAACAGAAGCTCAAGTTGCGGTGAAAGGCGAATCAATCGAAGGCGACGACGATGACACCGCTGCACTAGCTGAAAAGCCCGCTAAGAAGAAGCGCAATGATCCGCTGGAACTTGTCGAGTACAGTCCCGACGAGCTGAGAGATGTCGACAAGGAGATGTTGATCGCGGAAATCACGCAGCTTGAAGGTGAGTCTAGTTGCCCATGTCTCGCTCCCCCTTGCACGTGTCCGTTGTGAACGATGGCACCGCGTCGACCTCACACAGCTCTGTCAGGACAAAGGCTGATAACCCGCGTGATACCGCAGAGGATACATCGAAAGCGCGACCGAACTTGAACATCCTCGCCGAATACCGCAAGAGAGAAGCAGAGTTCCTCGATCGTGCTCGGGATATGGAAGCTGTCACCAACTCAAGAGATAATGCTAAGAAGAGATACGATGATCTGCGCAAAGTCCGCTTGGACGAGTTCATGAGTGGTTTCACCGCTATCAGCGCAAAGTTGAAGGAGATGTACCAGGTGCGCGTCGCTCCTCTGATGTCATCCAAAACTCAAGCGAGAACAGCTCGTTCTGAAAGTGACGCCGGTGCTGATTCACCCTTCTCTCCACCCCAGATGATCACCATGGGCGGTAATGCCGAGATCGAATTGATCGACAGTATGGATCCGTTCTCGGAAGGTGGGTTTCGTCGTCAAGCTGATACCTTACGTACAGGGGGGAACGCTGAGACTCCTCCTTTATCATTTTAGGTGTCGTATTATCCATCATGCCGCCGAAGAAGAGCTGGAGGGCAATCGCCAATCTCTCGGGAGGAGAAAAGGTGCGTCACCCTCCCAATATAACACATATTCAGCTGACACTCCCCACCCTAACATAGACGCTCGCATCACTCGCACTTGTCTTCGCACTTCACGTGTTCAAGCCTACTCCACTATACTTCATGGATGAGATTGACGCCGCTCTGGACTTCAAGAACGTGTCCATCGTCGCCAACTATATCCAGAGCAAGACTCAGGCTGCCCAATTGTACGTCCCATGCTATCATCGCATCGGAAATCGTCAGACTGTACAGCTGATCCTCGATGTAGTATCGTCATTTCTCTTCGTAACGATATGTTTGAGCTGGCTCATCGCTTAGTGGGCATCTACAAGACCTCCAACGTGAGTTTCCGTATTGTATACCGATGGCTATATGTGACTGACCACTATCTTTCATTGGATTTCCGATGATCAGTGCACCAAGGTGAGCGAGCTTCTTGAAGTCTTGCTTGTTGTGGTAGAAGAAATCGAGCTGACTCCTTTTGTTCAACAGAGCATCGCAATAGACAACAAGGACTTGCGCACCCAAGCCGTGCCCAAAATCAGAAGACCGCTGGTCCCGCCTACGCCCACGCCGGGCCGACCGCGGATCCCATCTACCCCATCGACCATCAAGCGTATTTCCGATGGCACAGAGGGCGAATCTGTCCCTCCCACACCGGCCACCGTGATTGCGTAATTCATAATTCATCCAATTCGGTTTGGTTTGGGTTAGTCTGCTTCGTCTTTTCATTTTACTATATCGCCTGCTCGCTTCTCGCTTCGTGCTTCGTGCTGTTGTATATATAGATCACCCATCTCAGATCCTCGGATATCTCGGAATAGGAAGTTACCCATTACGTGTCTATAGAACCACATTTAAGAATCTCAATTCGGTAGTTGACCATGTACATTTATTTGGCTCCTTGGGACATTCAACGAGTATCAGACATGAGTGTGAGATGCGCTTGGGTTGCATTCTGCTCTGCGATCGTATATGATGCTTGATATACACAAATTCCCGGATATATACAGCTGTCCCCCTGTTCCCTCATCTCTACGTCTACGCCTTTGAAGTTCGGCGATTCACTCGTTCCTCATGCCTCAAGGTAGTCAGTGTCTATGACATTCTCATCTTCAGAGCGACTCCGTTTCCCACGTGGCTCAGATCCAATCTCTGGGGTTCTTGAGCACCTCGACCAAATCCGCCTCGGGCGTTCCAGCCGTAGCGCCCATGTCGGACATGTACTCCCACCTCGCGATTTCGGGCAGACTGCGGGGGCAATAACATCAGCAATGATTCAATCAGAGGTACAGAATATTGTTATCGACGGGATGGAGGGATAGACTGACCTCATGAGAATAGACTCGATTCTCGCTCCGGGGGTCAGGAGACCGAACTTGGTTCCTCTGTCATAGACAAGGTTGAACTCTACATATCTCCCTCTTCTGAGCAATTGCCACCTCCTCTGCTCCTCGGTCCATGGCTCGTCCATATGCTTGAGGACTATAGGCACGTACGCAGGCAGGAAAGCGGATGATGAGGTTTTGACAAATTCGAATATCTCGTCCTGGCTTGGGCCGGTTTTGCCTGAGCCAGGCAGAGGAGCGTGGATGGGTGAGGTCGTTGTCAAATCGTCGAAAAAGATGCCGCCGACTCCACGAGTCTCTTTTCGGTGGGGGATGTAGAAGTACTTGTCGCAGGCGGCCTTGAAGTCGGGCCAATAGCGCTTATCGTGCTTGTCCAGCGCGTTCTTGTGCTCTTGGTGGAAATGCTTCGCGTCCTCTTCCACGAGGAACGACGGGGTCAGGTCCGCCCCGCCGCCGAACCACCAGCTCCGCGGTTGGCCGGTCACCGGATCCGCGATCTCGAAATAACGGTAGTTACAATGCGTCGTAGGCATGTGCGGGTTGCGCGGGTGAATCACGATCGATAAGCCAGTCGCGAGGAAGGGCACGGTCTCGGTCGGTTCGGGCAACGACGGGTGGTCGGGCAACATGGCCTTTTGCGCGCGGGGCGGTAACATCCCGTGCACGATGGACACGTTTATTCCGGCCTTTTCGAATACGCGCCCTCCCGCTAAAACGCAGGACGACCCTTCTCCGCCCTCAGGCCTGAGCCATGCGTCCCGTAAGAACTTCGGGGCGGCAGCACCAGGAGCAAACTCGTTTGGAGAGGCGGACGCCTCGATCCCCTCCATCGTGTTGACGATGTGGTCCTGGATGTTCTTCACCCATGCCGCCATCCTGATGCGCATGGGGTTCTGGACGAGCGGCAATCATGATCAGTATCGCATGATCGTATGTCGTATGAAGTTTCGTAACGACGACAAGCACAAGCTCCCATCACTCACCTGCGGATCATCGTGCTCAAGCGCGTTGTTTGGGATCCAGGGATATCCGCCCGTCTCCACCGCCTCGACCGCGGGTGCTCCTTCGCACTGGACAAGACGCTACGGCACTCGACGGTCATTCAGCACTTGGCAGTCTAGCGAATATACCGGAGTAATGAAAACTCACGTGCTGGGTGTACGCTTGCCAGTCTTCCAATAGGGCGTAGCCTAGTCCGACCGTGAAGCCGGAGACGACTGCAGCCGCTATGGGTCTTGCGTAATTTGAGCCCGATGATTGCGCTGAGGGCGTAGCATATCCCCTAACACTGAGACGGGGGATGGATGACCTCGCTTTTGAGATAGAGGCAGTGGGCCGAGCAATTCTGGTCGCGAAGCGGTATGACATGGTCGTGAAGGAGTCTTGTTAACTCGTTTTTTGTTGATATAAGAAGAAGAAGAGAAAGAGAAGAAAGAGATCTGTAGTGTATTGCGAATCTCTCTTTATACTATTGGACACTACTTCCGTACCGCTGTTCCGCTATCTCGGTGCTGGACGGAGTGAGCAGGAAAGGGTTTGCTGATGGGGGAGGAGAATGTCGGAGTCACTGTACGAGTGATAAACGAACACATGTGATGCTATCCCCCGGTATTCCGGCATGATCCGACGCTTGATCACTCGTACCACGATATCTTATTGTTCTATATTCTGCTCTCGCAAATTGCGGGGCTCCACTTACGGCTTCAAAAAAGACGGTGACCGGCAGCGGACAGCCAAAGATCGAGCAGGACATTACGAGTGCTCGTGCTATTTGCTTGCTATATACTATATCAAGCAGACAAGCAAGCGACGTCACCCAAGCACAGCCTTTGGTGTCAATCGCGTAACGCACCGAAGCGCAATGCTCTCCTCGGCGTATCGCGTGCTGGCGCGAACAGCTGCGATTCAGCTCGAGGAAGCTGCGGCTGTCTCGGCTCGACATTCCGGCGCAACCCCTGCACCCAGCGCGCCCGTTACAGCAAAGGGCAAAGGTAGAGCTACCGACATCAGCGCCGGTCTCAGCACCGATGCTGTTCTCGCAAGAGATGAACATGAAGTGGAGTCCGCTACGGAGGCGGGATACGAGTCGTTATCGCAAGCGTTACTGCGGCACGATCGCCGACTGGGCGATTCCCCCTCGTCGTCGACTATCGGCTCGACCTCGGCGCACGTACTGGACAAATCTGTCTCCCGCATGTCCGCATTGGATAGGCTGATTCAGAGAGCGCCGCATATCCCACCTGGGCCCGGACCGTCGACTCCGCCTACACCACCCAGTGCTAAAGCCAAAAAGACCGCACGGGATTCTACGTCGGCAAAACAGCGTGAGACGCCAAACAAGGCTTATACTCCGTCTCCACCTCGTATATTCATCCCACCATCATCACCTTCCTCCTCGACATCTCCGAATCGCAGCGCAACGCTCAAAGCTTCAGAGCCAACGAAAGTCTACACTCGAACAAATTTGGACGACCTCATACATGCCGCCCCGCGCACGCCTCCCCCGCCTGCATCGTCGACGCCGCCTAGACCACCAGGTGCTCAAGCACACCACCTCGCCTCAAAACGTTGGAAAGATGCAGAAGCTTCAAAAGTCGGTGGAGTGTCAAAGATCGGGGAAGCCTCAAAGGTCGATCAGACAATATCATCTCCTGTACTATCCCGTCCGACAGAAACAGAACCTCCTAAACAAGAAGAACTCGTCGAGCCAAGTGTACTCCCCAGCTCGACTGAAGCAAAGGAAACCGGCGTGACATCCGACTTCACTGAAACGGGTGATACTAGCATATTATCCGGCTCTTCAGAAGTGAAGGCCACACAAGCTGAAGACTCTGCTCCTCTCACATCGGATCTATCGAGAGAGCCTGCCATTGAGCCAGCGGTTCTGTCCCCAACACTAGACGAGGAAGCTCACGCCGTACCATTTGAGCAAGAAGATGTAAGTCAAGGTACAGTGCAGATACGATAGAATGCTGATGCAAATTCTAGGCTCCGGTTGTCCTACGAGCATCAAAAGTGCCTTCATCCAGAATTGGCCGACTATTCCACTATGGCTGTGAGTCTATTTGGCGATGTCGTAAGTAAATTCTGATTGACAAGACGTAGCCCTTGCTGCATCCCTATCCTTCGGCGCCGCGTCAGAGTCGATACGTCGTACGACTGGCGGTAACAGGAGTGAAGGAAGCGTGTTCATGAGCGATGCCAATATCAGGAGACTAGTGGCTACCTTAGGAAGGATGCGTGGTGCCGCGTTAAAGTTGGGACAATTCATGAGTATACAAGGTGAGCGGCAAGGTCTGATGCACAAGGCTTGTAGCTGACATGATGCGCAGACAACCACATGCTTCCGCCCGAAATTGAGAGAGTGCTGCACCAAGTTCAAGCGCACGCCAACTATATGCCAGATTGGCAGATGGAGGTCAGTCCAATGCTGACACTCGCGCGACCTATCGACGATAGCCATGCTGATATATGCTATTACAGCGAGCCATGCGGGATGAGCTCGGGGCGGACTGGGCGACCCTCTTCTCATCTTTTGACAGGACACCAGTGGCGTCCGCTTCGATTGGTCAAGTACACCGCGCCGTACTAGCATCCACAGGTCTGCCCGTGGCAGTCAAGATCCAATTTCCAGGTGTTGCATCCTCCATCGAATCGGACTTGGCGAATCTCTCCCTGTTGTTGAGATCATCCGCTCTCTTACCGAAAGGGCTTTACCTACAAAACACTATCGCGGTGATGAAGCGGGAGCTAGAAGACGAATGCGATTACGTCAGAGAAGCAGCATCGGGAAAGAAGTTCTCAGACTTCTTGCAAGGGGACGACTTCTTCGTCGTCCCCAAAGTCGTGGATGAAGCGACAACTGGAAAGGTTCTGACAACGGAATGGATGAGCGGAAAGCCTTTGAGCAGAGTTCGGAACCTGTCGCAGGAAACAAGGGACAAAGTGAGTCGTGACTCCGCACACTAAGTCGAGTTATGCTTGAGAGTACCGCTGACCTCGGTCGCTCGATCCAGATCGGCACCAACATCCTCCGACTCTGTCTCCAAGAACTATTCCAATTCCGCTTCATGCAGACCGACCCGAACTGGGCAAACTTCATGTACACCAAAACTGCGTCTGGCGAAGACCAAATACAGTTGATCGATTTCGGCGCTTCGCGAGAGTATACCAAGGAGTTCATGGACGGGTGGTATCGGTTGTTGAAGAGTGCTTTGGAGGGAGATCGAGAGGGGATGAAGACGGAGAGCGAGAGTCTAGGGTATCTTACCGGCGAGGAGAATGAGGTCAGTCAACATTCCGAAATCTCGATGTAATCAGCAAGCTGACCATTGAGAATCGCAGATGATGCTCAATGCGCATCTTGAATCGATGGCACTCGTCGCGAGTGAGTACAGCTTCACATCTCCATATATGGTTTGCCAGCGATGGCCAATTAACGATCAATTGCACTAGGCCCGTTCTCGCACATGGGCAAATACGAGTTCGCTACGCAGACCATAACGGAGTCGGTTCGCGGTCTCATACCTATAATGCTCAAACATCGCCTTACGCCTCCGCCTCAAGAGACATATAGCTTGAACAGGAAGTTGAGCGGGGCGTTCTTGATGTGTGCGAAATTGGGCGCAAAGGTCGATTGTCAGCGCTTATGGGAAGAGGTAGTGGGGGATTACAAGCAAGGCTGATTAGAGACCACGGCAGAAGCAGAATAAGTGTGTGCGCGTCTCAACGATACATCATTCAGATGACACAGTCCCGCAAAGTGCATGATCCAGCAATTGAAAGTCGCATGCACCACAAAATTACTCTACCAATAAGACTGATTGAGAATGTATACACGGGCTATGCTACGAACCCCGGCGTCACTGATCGTCCCGACCAACAGAACCGGTTCGACTCTTCTTGGCAATCCATGAATTGCTCTCCGTGGCGCAGGAAGAGGCAGATCTCCGATTGACTTTCTCAGGTTGTTTTCGACCACGACCTCGAGTCGCGAGACTTTCTTCGTCGTCTGATTGACGACTCTGATCCAACGCTGTGAAGGCTGTCAGCCGATATTGTCCTAATTCTGATGGCGTCAAACCGTTGCGAGCTGGATCCACCCTCTGCATCCGGACAAAATGTATCTCGTCGTTCGCCTCAGGTCTGGTTCCACATATTGTCTCGCTGAGTCTGGCAATCACCGATTGTTCAGGGCCACCGTTGTAGCTGATAGATAGTGGGAAACGATTGCTTGCTATGCCCTCAGGTACATGTGACTCCTCAAGCCTCCGCACATCAGCGCTGCTGTCCGTCTCACCGGCGTCTCTAGCGTCTCGCTTCAAACCCCTACGGACGCTGTGGTAGGCATGAGTAAAGGGCAGCTCCCCTCTGAAGCGGAGAGTTGCTGTTGCCACTTTGTGGATCCCCGTCGTAACCCAACCTGTCTGCCGCCACCTATCCCTGTCAGAGTGGTGATCCTCTGGCCTACAGTGACATATGGAGAAGCAATAAGCCTTGACCGATACATCATTCTCAAAATCTGAGCTTGTGGGCTGTGCTGTGCCCTGTTTCACAGCATCTGTCCAAGTTTTGCTGCGATCAGTTTGCCAGGAAGCTCAAAGTCCACGTGTCGAATATCCAACCATTGAGACCCCAGCTCCATTTGTATACCCTCTGGGAATCCGAGAATGATTCTATCTGAATTGCACACCAGCGGATAATCACGCGCAAATGTGGATACTGGCAGTGTGTCCTCCCAGCCAGCTGCCTGGTCGAATTGGCATTGATATTGGTTGACCAAGCTGGTCCTTCTGGTGTCTGCTTGATGATCAATGTCAACCAACTGCCGAGATATAGTACCCGTACGAGGTACGGTTTTGACCCTGCAGAAAGTAGTCGGTTTTGCAGTCAAAGAAATCCTCTCTTCAAAACCCAAATGTGCGCTTGATGAGGAGGAAGCACTACTGTCCCCAATGCTCTGTACAGTTTGTGACATCTGGATAGTCTTGTATGGGCCCAATAACAGGTGCAAGAATATTGAGCAGAATAAGATAAATTGGTAGGCTTGTTGCACATGAAGGAAAACAGACAAGAGGGACACTGTTCTTTGCTTTTATAGACAGAAGAGGGGCATGCTGAATGTCTTCCTCCCTCCTGACTGGACTCCAAAGTGCTTGCAACTCATCCTTTGTCCAGTTACATGGTCCTCCTTTGCTTGTCTCTCCCTAATGTATGAAACAAGGATAAAACACTGGCAACATGTTCCAAGATATATCAATGACGTCATTGCAGTTGCATAGCAAGGAGTGGCAGTGGTTTGCCTCTGGGAAAGGCATGAGAAATGACGCAGTCACAGAACATAGACTTTGCACGAGATGCTGGTTTGTTAGAATTGACAAGGTGGCTGGATCTGATCGAGATTGGTCGACTGCAGGTAGTCAATGATTATCAACATGTGGCAAAGAGGAGTTTGAACAGTGTCTATGTCCTGGCGGTATAGCTGACATGACAAAGAGCCAAGCCATAAACATTGTGTCCTGTATAGTTATGTAAAGAGGCCCAAGCTGATGATATGGCAAAAGCATTGTGACACTTTGTCATATTCGTCAAGCTCAGTGTCAGTCTTGCCATCAAGTTTTGCATGTGCATCAAAGCTGTCATGACCGTCGCCACCATATCAGTACTTCGATTACGGATATCGACTAAACTCCGTTTCGCCACAACGAGATGCCAGGGCATCTCGTCGACATCCATCACATCTCGACTACATCTCCCTCCTCTCGACTACTCGGATAGAACGTCGCTCAACGATATGGATACTAGAAGGTTGAGGGATCAGAGGGACGGAGAGGGATATATATGGACGAGTGCTATCTAGTTCTTATACTCTTTCTCCTTAGTGATTTTCTATTGAACGTCATCACTCTAGCTTCGTCTACTTCCAGTCCACGTCGTCGAGTCCGACACGCATTCGACTACATCCGAGCTTGATCCTTAGTTCACGCTGAGTATCTCATCTAGTCCTTGTCCATCTCGACGAGATACCCATCTATCTCGTCTATCCTTGTCCCTTCTAGTCTATATCTAGCCTCGGTGTGATTTGGGCTATCTAGCCTGGTCTCGTCCTTGACAAAAGCGAACTCAGCATCCCAAAAGATATCAATTGTCTGTCTGAGCAATATTCCATACACCAAGAAGGTCTCCAGTCAGCAATGGTGAGCCACAATCAGTAGAGGGATGTGGTGGCAGCAGGGGCAGGCCTTGCAATCTTTGGTCGGTGAGCTATCAATGGCTCACTATCAGTTGAGTGAGAATCATCTGTCACACCAGAGTGTTCGGCTTGTCTGAAACCACGACCTTGCTCTGTGAAAGACTGCTCTTCTTCTTGGTGACAAACTGGGTCCAGCTCTACACAACCTGTCATCATGTATCTTGCTCCATGCAACCCTACAAAATCTGGATTGTGAATGTCAACTGGTGAATCTAGACGGTGCATCTGGACAAAATGGACTGGATCGTTTGCTTCAGGCCTTGTGCCACACTTGGGGATACCTTGAAGAAAGTGGACAGGTACCGACTTGTCAGGATCACCAT
The DNA here is from genome assembly GCA_026538355.1 of Cryptococcus sp. GC_Crypt_5. Lineage (NCBI taxonomy): Eukaryota > Fungi > Basidiomycota > Tremellomycetes > Tremellales > Cryptococcaceae > Cryptococcus > Cryptococcus sp. GC_Crypt_5. The sequence goes on from JALPBZ010000003.1 coordinate 175,689, forward strand.
CGTGTTTGATCAGCACATGTAATTGATCGCTTGCCACGTCTGGAGGTACATCAGCCTGCTCAAGTCTCTGCAGAAGAGTGTTGCTGTCTGTCTCATTGGCCACACTGACTTCCTGCGCTGCTTGTAGCTCTGGTCCTGAATCTGCTGCTACCTCGGCAGCACTCTGTATGTCACTCCCTGTACCACTCTCTGACTGTACCTCTGCTGTTAGCTCCAGGTCGCTCCGAATGCTGTAGTACGCTTGAGCATATGCCAGAGGCCCAATCATGCGGATAGAAGTTCTGGCCACCTTGCGATTCCCATATGTGGACCAACCAGTGTGCAACCATCTCTCACGTAAGATGTCAGCCCGTTGCCTTCGAGCAAGGCTTGAAAAACAATACGCTGTGACCGTTATGTCATTGCTGAAATCTGAGACCGTAGGCTGTTGTCCATACTGTCTCAGCAACTCCATCCAGCTGTCGCAGCGTTCTTGAGCTCCAGGAAGGTGGAAATCCAATGTTATGATCTGTGTTGGGGATCTATCTGAACCCAAGTGTATTGGCAGATCTGATATTGGGAGAATGATAATGCTGACTCTATCAGAATTTCGGTGGATTGGAGAGCTCTCCACAAAGGAGGAGACAGGTAAAGTCTCTTCCGAATCGTCATAACTGTCATGTCGGCTATACCGCCACGACCACGGACACTCGTCAAACTCCATTTCGCCACTCGTCGATGTGATTACAAGTCGACGAGTCGCTCGTGTAATTCAGCCACCTTCGACAATACTAGCGAACCAGCGTCTTGGACAAGTCTCATAGTCAGCCATCTCTTCGAACTCGTCCAACTCGTTCGACATATCAACTCCTTCGGGATCAGAGGAAATAGAATGAACGAGAGAATCAGTGAAAGTCATACCATAACCTCGAACACCTCGTCGAATCTCGACGATCTAGTTACCTCTTTGGTCAAGTTCTATTGCTACACGGAGTGTCCCTCTAGAACTATCCTCGCTGAGTAACGCAATCTCGTCTATCCTCGTTCATCTCGTTCACTCTCCTCGAAACTCGTTATATCTCGTTGCGTTTAGTTGTGTGAAAAGGCCTAGGCCAAAGACGTGACAAAGCATCGTGACAATAACCATGCCATAGGCATTGATATCGCATGACACTTGAGCCATCACTCATGATTGTATCTCCTTGATCAAGAGTACCAAGCGATCCTCGAGATACAAATCCAGCCTCATGGTCAGTCCGAACATATTGAAGAATGACTGGTTCACTCAGATCAAGCCTCTCTTCCAAGCCCAATTGCCCACCTGACAGAGCTGGGGGCGGTGCTTCACTGTTCTGAGTTGTGGAGGACATCTTGTTGTGCTGTATGATATCGACAAAGAGAGTTGATGAAAGATTGATTGAGCAATGAGGATAACATCAGAAGAGTCCTGCGTTGCTCCTAGCTTTAATAGGCAGAATGAAGAGTTTCTTCTGCACTTGCTGTCATCTCTGCTTTGTACTGAACTTCAAGGTGCCTGCATTCATCTTTTGATCAATTTATGCTCTCACCACAACATCTCCTTTATTGCTGTATGGGATGCAAAGAAGATATTTACAAGCTGCAAGATTCTGGCACGAGGTCACAACCACAAGGGAAAAGCGACCAGCAGTATTGCAAAATGCCTCTGCTTCACCCTGTTGCCTTCCTGCCATTTCACGACACTTCTTGCCCTTTGTCCTGTCAACTATACCGCCACGACCACAGACACTGGCCAAACTCCACTTCGCCACCTGTTGGTAATCAATCCGTCAAGTACAAGTCGATGAATCACGTGTACTTTCAGCCACCTTTGTTGACTCTAGCAAACCAGCGTCTCGTCCAAGTTTTCATGGTTCAGTCATCTCACTGAACTCGACCAACCCGTTTGACATATCACTATGGACTCAAATAGCAGGAGGACTAGGAGGATAGGATAAGGTTGACGCAGAGACGGATATGACTAGAACACAGTCTCGACAGTATTGTAGTCTTTTCCCAATGATCCTCGACTGAAAGTCATACCTTAACCTCGAACACCTCGTCAAATCTCGACAATCTAGTTACCTCTTCGGTTGAGTTCTATTGCTACACGGCAGTCTCCCTCTGGAGCTATCCTCACTGAGTAATGCAATCTCGTCTATTCTCGTTCATCTTGTCTATCTTGATCACTCTCCTCAAAACTTGTGATATTTTGTTGCGTTTAGATGTGTGGAAAGGCCTAGGCCGAAGATGTGACAAAGCATCGTGACACAAAGCCTCTTCAAGCACCTGGCCATCAACACTGGCACCTACAGACTGCGGTAGACATTGGGTACAGTATGGCCAAGTTGAGATTATAGCTCAACGGCTCATTTTGCTGCTGCAGACTGCAGCACATGCAAAATGTACAGCTTGTGCGGGATAGCCACTCCTCGCTTTCAGGCAAGAACAAAGAATCTGATGTCAATGGATTGACAAGGCGTTCAGTCTCAATTGGTGTAGTACGGCGTGTTGTCTTTGTGCAAAGTCAAAAGGGGGGTGGTCCACCTTTGTCATGCAAAATGTCGCTTGCTTCTTGTCGTGGCGGGTCACTCCAGTCCCCTTGGCCCTTTGATATATCTGTACTCATTCTCATTTCTTATCTTGTCTTCTTCGTCATACTTCACAACGACTAACAGTACACAAACTCATTTCCGTTGAAGTACATTCACCGATTCTACATCAATACTCACTCAGGATGAGCCGCTGGTGCACATACGAAATCGGCTCATTCCGCCCGGAGAATAGCACCGATACGCCTGGTACCACAGTCACTCGTTATGGTCTCAAACCCACAACTTCGGGAGACGGGCCAGCTATCATCGTGGTCGAACGCCACCTCTCGGAATGCAAGCCGTCCGAACGTTCCCGAGAGCGCTCAGGGGCGACCCGCACGGCAACGGCTCCGAGCTCGCCAGCCAACGGCAAGCGCCACCGACATTCATCCCACGAGGGAGGTGGCAATACCACTCGCCCTCGATGTGGAGGCCAATCGGTGACCACAGAGTTCCAGCGAAGTGAGTTCCAACGGACCCACAGGGACAATCGACGCCGGCCCCGAACTCCGAGCGGCTGGCGCAGTGCCGCAGAGTACGACGAGCACGTACCCACTGTCCGTCATGATGCTGCGCACACCAGTCACGTGCACCATGGCGATCATTCGCATTCATCTGCGCAAGAGCCATCTAGCACGCATACTGCGCAACCCCAAGCGGATCCCGGCGCCGGGGAGCTCACAGAGGCCAGCCCGGACGATCTGCGTGTCCTCCACTGGATGCGCAAGGTGAAGTCAGGCAGGCCATCGAGAAGGAGATACAGGGACTCTCATTATTAGGGCTTTAAGCAGCAAAGTGTTGCGGGATCGCACACAGTCGAATGCCGTACAGAGCATGAACAGGTCTGGGTGGCAGACAGTGTTTGGAGCCGCAGGTCGTTGAGATGCAAGGTCTCTAGATCACTTCTTGTCTCCTACACTTTGCACCTACTAAGCTTCGTCCTTCTTGGTTCGCTCTACCAAGGGCGTCATGTTGTGGCTCGACGCCGGCGTACTCTGCGTCACCCTGATTCGGGATAAGTATCATTATCTCAGGCGGCTTAGACTGACATTGGCACTCGCATTCTCCCGCTTGCTTCATACCGATGCAGCAAGCGCTAGAGCGCTACAGTCTGTCTCTTAGACTGCAGTGATCTGACTTGCAGGGGCTGTTCTTGGCCGACCTGCGTTGAAACAACTCGCAAAGCCGCAGCCAGGACACACGTTTGATACACACAGTCTTTTGATCTCACTGAGGGTCGTCATCCACTTCTAACGGAAGAAAACGTCGAGAACGCTTCCCTCTTTTGATCATAGCGGAAGGCGTCGCAGGGCAGAGCCGTTGATCGCTTCTCTGACGTCACCCGAGACTACAGTGATTCTGGTCCTTTGTCAGACTCCGTGTATGTACAGTCGTGTCCAGTATCGTGCCGCAGCGCCTATATATAGTGACCTGTGACTCCCAATCCCGCAATCCTCCCTACCATCATTCACGGCTTCTGACTACCGCCACATTCCTCGGCTGCTCGAATACACTGCCACTACATCTGTCGAGTCATCCGCTGTTCTACCAGTATCACGACACACGTTCAACTTGTGCACTATGGGCAGATACATCGAATCTGGCGGCAAGCTGTACTACATCTCTGATTCTACCTCCTATACCGCGGACCCATCTTCCAGCTACAACCGTGCTTCCACCCGCACAGAGGTCTATGTTCCCGTCCGTTCCTCCACCTCTCGCTCACGTGTGTCATATACGCATGTACAGCCGTTCAGTCATTCTGGCGGTACCGTCGAGTATCGCCACTGCGGCCCAGAGCGGCAGTATACCGTGCCGAGTGCTAGTCAGTACTCATCTGATAGGCAGCGAGGATATGGTTCTTCTACAGATCCCGACCCGTATGGTGCCAGTGAGCCGGGGTATGGCAGTTCACATTACGGGGCAGGCACCGGCACCGTACCTGCTGAGGTAGAGCGGCATCCGTTATATGACCCCCATCGCTACAGGATCAAGGAATGGCAGGATCGAGAGGCGTATGATAGGTTCATGGCAGAGGAAAAGGAGAAGCAGAAGGGGGGCAGCAGTCAAGGGTATTAGTCGACTTTTTCGCATTGGACATGAAGCATCTACTTGTATCCTTCTAACCCGTACCTCCTTCGATTGGTTCATATTGTCTTACGCGAGGCTTGCGTGATGTCTTTTGGTATTGCATGCTGCGATGTGCGATGCGTGATGTGTGCAATGCTACAAGATACAGTACTTGCAGTATACCCTTTATGACAAGCAGACGTAGCGTATCAGTATACAGTACTCGAGCATGACTTATGCCATCGCACTTTGACACTTGGGCACAGAATCACCTGACAGAGGTTTGAGCACCTGGGAAAAAGACACGAGGGACAATTGAAGATACCTTCCTTCGGAATGGACGACCACATCTGACACTCGTATCATGATGCCACTCGTACCACGTCATCCTTCTCCAGAAGCCAGGAAGCAAGTCTCGACTCCCCGCCGAAACTCGTAGCAGCCGGACGACATGGATCATCAACATAAAGGACCTTCCCTCCTGTCACAGGTCACGACATGCTACGATCAAGAAGCTAAGAAGCTGTTTCATGTCCATCTTCTCCAGAAGACATTTGAGGGGGTTCCGTTTCGAGTTAGCATCACTGGCGTCAACATGGTATGCTTGATGAGCATGAATGAATGTAGTCAGTTTCCTAACAGATATATGTTCAATTATCCTCACACAGAGAATTTCTCCAGCTCTCTCGCATCCCGGCCAGCACAATCTACTTGCCCGTCCACATCGTGTTCCACTCAAATTCACATACGATGAGCAGCACCAGCAGCTCCGGTCCCTTGCCATTGACCGCCGGACGGCCTAATGGGCGCCCGCCACCCGCCTTGGTCTCCTACACCAATCCGTCTGAGGTGTTCACGTCGACGCGCGATTCCTCGGCCCTGCTCGGCTATTCGTACGAACGCAGACCGGCCCAGCAGGGTGTTCCGAACGCCCCCACATGCCAGGACCCGTCTTGCAATCGATCAGACTGCCGCTCTGCTGGCTCGTACTACGCAGAGTAGAGTGTTCCCGCGACCTCGATTCGCGCAAAGTAGTCGATACTGGAACGGCAGAAGACCCGATTGACAATGTTATTTCCCAACCTGGTCGCCTGATTTGTTAGCCACTCTGATGATCTCATGAGTGAAGCATGCATGCTAGAATACAGTTGTCGATATATACTATATATAAATGCTCCTCGCTCAGTACTCATGTCCCATCACCCCCTTTCAGCGTCTGCACCTTGCATGAACCGACCAGCAGTCCAAGCATTTTGACAGAGTATCACTCGCTCTCCATGACCGGCCTTTGTATCTCGGCGTATATCAACCCTGCAGGACGATCAGCTGTATTTCAAGAGCGAAAAGACAGTATGACTCACGCTTGAGCATCTCTCGGCCCAGCTGATCTTGTCGGTTCTCAAAGTCGAAGAAATCAGGTTTGAGCGGTTCTGCACCTGGCTCATCTGTAGGGTCGTGATATGGCTACGATTGCATGTGAGAAGCCAGTCAGCTCTTGCAGGCGCCTACGACTTGCTGCTGAGCTGCCTCACGTCAAGATATGGGTGTCCAAGAGCTTCTTCTACTGTGATTCGCTTCCGAGGGGAGAAGCTGTGCGCGCGGCGATCAGTGAGTGCATCAAGCTGACCAGTATGCCGTACTCACGTCAAGCACTTCTTCAACAAATCAAGAGCTTTGGGCTGGGCTTTGGGACATATAACAGAAAAGTCCTGTCTTCGAGTGAACTCAAGCGCTCGCTGGAGAAGGGGTAAGCATTTGGTCTATTAAGCGCAATGTGATTGTCGGATTTACCAGATAATCTCTGTTTGCAGGAAACCGCAGCCTGTCAGCGCTGGAATAACGAACTCAACGTAGGTGGACTCACTTTGACCGAGAAGAAGTGATTTCGTTGAAGTCATCCATCTATAGGGAGTCAGTACTGAATAGGAAACAGAGACGGGGAGTATTCACCGTTGGTGTTCCTAAGACCTCAAGGATCAAGGATAATTCTGTAATGGGTGAAGAATGAGTAATGGACATGGTCTTATCTTGCACGCCGCGACCCACGATGATGGTAATCTGGAGGCTGTTGGTCAGCTGCGCGTTTCCCGCTCATGTATGCAGCCAATCGCGCTCACCTCGCCCTGGGAACAGGGGTTTGCCATTGACTAGATTCAAGGCGTCAGTTAACAGCTCATCGGGAGGGCATAGGGGACGACTCACTCATCTCCGCCAGGATACATCCTACGCTCCATATGTCAATCGCTTTGGTGTATTCTTGGAATGCTACGAACGGCACAAAATGGTCGGTCAGCTTTGTTCAATAAAGCAGTTGGACGACATCTGCGACGCCTTAACACTCACACAACATGACCTCCGGGGCACGATACCACCTCGTAGCCACGTATTCCGTCATGAAGCCATTCCCGCCATTCGGTCCAGCGTCAGGTGGGGGTTTGGCCGCTGATCGAGCTAGACCAAAGTCGCAAATCTGTCCATCATATTGAAATCAGCAAGAAGTCTTTGCGGTGGTACCGAAGCGCGCTGAACTTACCTTCAAGTCGCAATTTGCGTTGAGGAGGAGGTTTGAGGGTTTCAGGTCTCGGTGCAGGACGTTAGCCGAGTGGAGTGCTTTCAGGCCTCGGATGGTCTGTTGAGCAGTACAGATGTATCAGCTATTGCGTCGGGATATACGGGACGGCCTCGATAGCTGACACACCTGATAGAGGAAGTATTGACAATGATCGTCTGACAGCTCTTGGGTTCGAATAACCCGATGTCTGCGGTGTTGTCAGCGCCCGTTCTCCCGTGAACGGCTTAGTAAGACGTCATCTCACAAATCTGTCTCCATCAGTTCCTGTAAACCGACATGACGTGAGCTACTGCAACGCGATAGTATGAGTGTAAGAGGGGACTTCGGCGTACTTGTACGAGGTAGACTTCGTGGAACTGATCGTAGCTTGGCGGAGCTATGATATCCAATATGGCAATGATGTTCTCGTGTCTACAAACACAGAAATGGGGGATTACGATCAGCCACAGCGTTGCTGTGCGGAATGACGGAGCTCACCGGAAATGCTTGAGCAGCTTGATCTCCCGCAGAGTCCTCTGGCAGAACATGGCATGGTCAAAAGGGGTGATTCGCTTGATGGCGACTTTGGTCCCCGAGGCTATGTGCACGGCGGCGCTGCGGTGAGAAGAGAGAGAAGAATGGTCAGCTCATTTCGATGGTTGGACTCGGCGGACCAGGCGAATGGCAAGTCAGAACCCGACAAGGACTCACACAACGACCCCATACGCTCCCTCGCCTATGACCTCGGAGACCTGATAGTGCTCGGAAACATTGAACGGCACCGAGCTCGCGTCTACCGTCATGATGCGTGAGTATTGGCGTTGATGTCAATGTAGGTGTAGGTGTTGACGTTGACGTCGGTGTCGATGACAATAGTACTTGGATCAATGATTTCAGATCAATAATTGGTGCTAATGTGCTAAATTGCTGATGCGAGGTGATGATTTGATGCGAAAGGAGAAACGTTTATCGTCGATGCTATCTATTGTGTGTGTGTGTGTGTGTGTGTGTGTTTATTGTATACTGTGTAGATGTCTGTGCGCTGCTACCAGGTGTAGTGCCGGTACTCGTACAATCAAGTAGGAACAATAGACCTTTCACTCCTTGTCTCCAATTGACTTTCCAAGTGAGTGGTCGCGCAGCGGCAGCGGCGCGCGACGCAGCTTAGCTTTAGTTACCGGTTACTAAGAACAATAGCATTTCCAAAGTGGATGGACGAGCTAAGAACGCTAAGTACGCCACAGGGCATAGAGCACAGGGCAGACATGAAACGCAACTCTCTTGCCCCTTTCTGCTCAGCCCAGTTTCAAGTGCGCACGATGTCAACGATCGCGGCCATGGATATGAACATGAAGAAGTATACATCTATCGAGGCAAGCTACAGTTTGGTACGACAAGGTAGAGAAAAGACGAGAAGTCTACAAAGCAAAATAAACGAAAGTTCTATTGTTTCCGAATACGAACTTATAACTTGAACAAGAACCCAAGCTGCAACACACCCGAGTCAGCACTGATCCATTCGGGTATATCGCAGAGCAACTCACGTCCTCTACGGTCAACTTGCCCAGTGCCGCATCGGGATCATGGCTCAGTGCCGCCTCCGTCATAGCCAGCTTTTTATGTTGTAATTGGACGATCTGATCTTCTATACTGTCCTCAATGACAATCTTGACTACTTTTACAGGCCGTCTCTGGCCCAGTCGATGGATACGGTCCATCGCCTGATACTCCACCGAGGGGTTCCACTGCGTAGGAGCCGAGTGTGTCAGCGTCTGAGACGAAACCAAAGCGCCTTGCGACATAACTCACCCAGCTGTCCATCATGAACACCATTGACGCCTCGGTCAAGTTGAGCGCGACACCTCCCGCTTTGAGCGAGATGAGGAAGACGGTCACTTGGGTGTTATTCACTGCGATGTTGATCAGCACACGTTCCTGTGATACAATTTGAGCACAAGCTACTCACTGAAATGCTGGATGGTCGCGTCTCGCTGCTGAGGCGTCATGCCACCTTCCAATCGGCAGATCTTGCAGCAGAATGTCAGGCCCTGACTTGATGTGTATAACAGGCAACTCACATTAAATCCAGCTCGCTGCAGGCGGAAAGCAATGAGATCAAGGAAGGATACGAATTGGGAGCTGAAGTAGAGCAGTGTCAGCTATGAACAGAACCATACGCTACCTTCAGCTGAATAAGACTCACAAAACAAGCGATTTGATGGTACAATCCTTGTTCCGCAACTTCTCGAGCTCTTCAACCAGCGCTTCTAGCTTGGACGATGATCGCCATTTCTACATTGATTGTATCAGCTGAAGACAAAGGGATAAGCAAGGGCGTGTCCGACTCACGTCGAGGTCCAGTCGACTGAGAATACCCTGGCGAGCCTTCTTAGTGTTGCGCTCCTCCTGCAGGTCGATTGCTTCCGCTTCGAGGTCGATGGATATCTCAATGTGGCAGACTGGGCACTCGGGCTATACCACATGTCCAGAATCAGCGAAGTCATTCCCCGATGTGAAAATCTGGCTTTGTAAAAGCGAGATCCGCAACACACCTTGTGACCCTTCGACTGCTTAACTTCCAGATACTGTCTGATACATTCACGATCAAAGACGTGCTTGCATGCAGAGACGATCGCGTCTTCAGCCTGTTCGCGAAGCAATGATCACGTAAGCAAAACAAGGTTTTTCAACCGGATTGGCAAGACGGACGCACCGTATCTGAGCAGATTCGACAGACTGTGCCTTCGGTCACATTACCAGCTACCACGCTGTTCTTCGACCGAAGGACGAGATCCGGGTGACAGGCCATTTGTCGCACTGCGCAACGAAGCATGGAATTCGTTAGCACTTTCATACTATATATCGATTAAGATGACGTACTCCGCGTAATAAGCGAGAAAATGTTCGAGTAATCTGGATTGCAATGTCAGCTGATGTCTGACGTTACGATGTCTTGACTCAGCTCACTGTTGAGTACCGTCCCTTGGTCGACATAAGTTGCGAACGTCCTTTTGGCATTACTGAACAAACTCATGTAGAGCTCCTTCTCCTGCGGACTAAAGAAATCTCTTCTGACCACGATAGTACGCGGAGGAAGACCAAGGTCGTCCGCTCGCTCCAGTTTCGTTCGTCGAAGCATCATGCGATCAAGGAGGATCTTGAGCTTCTTGAAAGCCGTGTGACCCGGACCGCCCTCTTCGATACCGTATCGAGCGATAGGAGTCAAGATCTCGGTGTTCTACATCGGGGTCAGCGTAAGCCTGATAGTGTTGATGATCGCAAGACACATACCCAGAAACAGACGTGTTGCATTGGATTGTGTCCGCACTGATCGCAGTGACGCCTGTCCTTGAATTGCCAATGCAAGCTCTTGCAGGGACACTTCTTGCAGAAGTAGTGACTGTAGAAGACGGTCAGAAACAACGATGTCAAACATCACAGAGGGAGACTCACCTGAAAGGATCGGCGCCAAGGAACCTGACCAATGAGTACAGCTCTCCAACACGATTCTGGAGGGGTGTGCCTGAGAGACACCATTTGTACGTCGCATGAAGAGCGAACGCGGCTTTCGCAGCATTTGTAGTACGTTCTTTGATATTGTGCGCTTCATCAAGGATGACTCTGCAAATTATGAGTGAGCTGACTGGCTGACTGACACGCGATGGCGTAGCTCACCTGTGCCACTCGAATTCGTGCATGGTAGACTTTTCCTTGATAAAGTGATCACCACGCTTGAAGCCACGTTGTTGACGGCGGAATGACGCCTCGAGCGTCCCGTACGACACAAGCACCTGCAGAAGATCGGTCAGATACCATTTTACTCCCCCGCGACGAACTTGCGTACCACATCAAACTTCTTCAACTCGGCCGCCTTCATTCTTCCTTGACCATGCCAGAGACATACAGTGAAGCCCTCTGCGTGAGTTTCGATCTCATGCTTCCACTGCATGAGTGCGACGACGGGTGCGACGACCAAGCTGGGCTTGCGGCGCGGCTCGGAAAGCAACAATGAGATGGTTTGGATACTGCCGCATATCAGCTTGAACGATCCGGGACTCTGTATAGCACACTCACGTCTTGCCCATGCCCATCTCATCCGCGAGCATACCGCCCTTCCAGGGTCCTTCCTCCTGCTTCTTCATCCAGAACAGGCTTTCTTTCTGGAACGGCAGCAGAGTGAGCTTGAGCGAAGGGTGCGCTTCCATAGTCTGCGGCTTGATGGGCACGACCGTTTTGGTGAGGTCGCCCCAGACATCTTCCAGTTCAGCGTGGTGCTGATCGCAAGAGATCCAGTCAGCTAATCTGAAGGGCCATTGGAAGAATAGTGTATTCTCACCATGCCCAGAGCGATCAGGTTCTTCTCTCCATTTGTCAACTTCCGGCCAAGCTTCTTGCTGAGCTCTCTCTCCTTCTTCTTTCTAGGCGCAGCGGCTTCGTCAGCTTTCCGACGTTCGGCGCGCCCCTTTGCTCGCATCTTCTGAATCGTCATCAACCTTCTCTCCTCAGGATCAAGACCCTCTCCTTCTGATCCGAGATCGATCTCGTCTTCCCATGCTCCGGCAACAGTCTGACCACCTTTCGACTTGCCACCCTTGCCACCTTTGCCGCCCTTGCCTGCTTTCTTCTTTCCTGACATGATCAACTCATCGTCGGAGCCCCCTGATTCTTCAGCTTCGGATTCGGAAAAGTCCGATGCGAGTGACGATAGTCCGGAATCGTCGTCGGAAAGAGGAGTGATATCGCTGCGCGCTGAATCGTTGGTGAGCGGCGTGACGTCGCCTGTGGTCCTTCCTTTTGTAGACGGCGTCTCATCGCCGCGTTCAACTTTCATCCGATCTGTTTATATGTCAGCTTGTACACTTCCGCTAGAGTTTTCTAGCTCACTTTCAGCAGCTCTCGCAACAACTGAGCGCAACGCCTGCTTATTGAGCTTGGGCTTAGCTGCCGTCTTCTTGCCTTTGGCCGAAGATCTGCTGGAGCTAGCGGCGCTGCTCCTGGTCGAGGCTTGAAGCGCCTTCTTCAATTGTTCCTCCTCCGCCTCGCTATCGACAGCATAATCGTCCTTCTCATCGTCTGGACCAGGCTCGAACTCCGATTCGCTGAGCTCCTCATCCGTGAGCGGCGTAAGCTCTCTTTTAGCTTTGCCCTTGCCGACGCTTGCGCGTTTTGGCCGAGTGAGAGAAAGACTTGAGGCGTCTTTCTTGGACACAGTGCTGAATTTGCCGATGTTGAAGGGTTGCCCAGCTGTCGAATCTACTTTGGCCTTGCCTTTCCCTTTCGGTCTCGCAGTGGCCGTAACAGGAGGCTTGACCTCGTCCTCCTCGTCTTCCAGCTACAAATAGATATATATTTTATCAGCTGGCTATACGTGACAGGATTGTGCGGAAACTACGCACCAGCTGATCAAATCCGTCGTCCCTGAGCAGACTGCTCCCTCTTTGAAGCTTCATGCTCTCGGGCGAGCCGAGAGTGAGGTTATCTCCACTGGCAGTCTTGTCCAATCCCAGCCGAGATCTGCGGGAGGGGAGCGTGACTGATTCCAGGCGGTACTTCCTTGCTGAACCGGACGAAGCGTCCGTCCCAGCAGCAGAGAACGTGGAATCGAGCGAAGCTAATACCATAAGCCATAAACCGTAAGTACTTCATTGTCATTGGTTCTAGCGTAAGAGCTAGGCTCACCTTCCCGTTTGACCCGCTTGCCACGCGGAGCCAACTCATCGTCTTCCTCGTCCCCCTCAAGCTCAGGTTTGACCTCGTCTCCTAACACTAAATCACTCTTTTCGTCCTCGCCATCAGTGAGGCTCGAGGGCGTCTGGAGGCCATCGCGAGTCGCGCGAGCTCGGGCAGCCGTTGATTTCGAGGCCGAGTTGCCAGGCGTGGAAGAAGCTGTGGAGTGAGCGGGAGTGGGGAGTGATGCGCGGGCTGATTTGCGTGGAGGCATTTTGTCGTTATCGTAAATCGATGATTTGCCACTCGGTCGATCAGGTTGTCCAAGTGCAGACAAGCGTGGTGAGCGAGCAAGGAAGAGAGGTCTGAGAAGTCTATGAGGAAGTTGAGAAGGAAAGTGAAGGAGTGGTGCAGCGACGCAAAGGTATTACGGTACCGTTGTAGCAGCACTCAGAGTACTGGATATGGTGGCAAACGGTTGACTGGATCGTAACAGAAAAAAGAGCGTAATGACTATGACTGCAGAGTGGAGGTGGAGCAACGCGTCCTTAAATTAACGGGACATTGATCGGGGTACAATCAACCGCCACAAGGTACATTACATTTGTCATCTGCGCGCCTATCTCATCGGTACTATCACGGAGTGACAAGCTTGAGGGGATTCAGGCAGGTGAGCAGTAATAAAGCGATCATGCTGGACTCGTCTATGCTATACGATGCATGAAGAGCAATGATACGACTGATGGGACCATGCTCTAGGTAGTTCTGTGCTGTGACCGCTTGATCGATTCTCTGACTCGCCAGCTTCCCTCTGCTCATCCTTTGCCTCATGCCTCGGGAACTAACCCCTTGCCCTCCTTGGTCACGTACTCGGCCAAGTCCTCCACACTGACGATCTTGAGACCCCACTCCTTTGCGAATCGCCAGCAGTCGTCTCGGCGGGCCATGCATCCTGATGGATCTGTCGGGTGGACCAGCTCGCACAACAGACCGGCCGGAGGGAGGTTGGCGAGGTAGCACAGGTCTAAATTGACGACGAATTAGCCAGCTATCTTGACCACGCATAGTGTGACAGATACACAATGAGAGAGCAACACACCAACAGCAGACTCCGTATGTCCCCTCCTAACCCGAGTCCCGCCCGTTATATACCGCAGAGTGACCATATGGCCCGGCCTCGTGAAATCCCCTTCTTCGCTCTTCTCATCCGATAGCAGGCGCGCTGTGAGCGCACGATCATGCGCCGATATTCCCGTTGAGACAGGATGTCTGGCCGGCGCTGCGTCGACGGTCAAGTGGTATGCTGTGCCTTTGGGGTCTTCTGAGCGGCCGGAGATTGGTAGAGCGGGCGGTAATGAGAGAGCCTTCAGGCGGGCAGGCGGGAGCGATAGGCAGATGTAGCCGCTGCCATGGCTTCCATTGTGAGCTCATAATTTCGAAATTCGGTGATAGCAATGGAAGCTGAAAGTGATGAATGGACGGACGGCACCCACCTGGTCCACCGGATCATCCATGCCATCCCCTCTGTCGTGACCGCGCTAGCAGCACACACTAAATCTCCCTCGTTCTCCCTACTCTCATCATCCATGACAACCACAAACTCTCCTCTGCCGATGGCCGCGACAGCATCGGGTATTGAGTCAAAGGTGAATGGTGAGGGAGGTGTGGTAGGCGGAGACGAAATAGCTGTTGGGCGGGACATCGTGGTGGTTGAGCACTTTATGCAAGCGTATCAGTCGGAGTTGGAGAGTGCTGGGCGATGCAGGGCAATGATATGTATGAATGTTGTACTGCGATTCAACGTATATGTGATTGCTGTCAACACGATATCGGACGGATCTACAGCATGAGTTTTGAAAAAGTCAGTCAAGTGTGAGTAAGATGTGTAATCGTGATCAGGGTTTTTGGTATGCGAGTATCCGAGTATGCGATGGATTGCGCCTTTATCCCGCCGGAGTTGTCTCACACACCGTCTTCTGGCTCGACTCAATTTGGCTGGTGCCTGTATATATCGTAACTTAGAAGAAGCTGAAGAGGTGCCAATCTGAGATGCATGTGAGCTACCGCTCGTCGATGCCGACGACCGAGCATGCATATTATGATGGGACGAACGAAGAATGAACCATGAACGGGGACTCAGAGCCGATGCCCGCCGGACAATCGCCGCCGCTCACTGGTACTGTGCCGAGTGTACGAGTGTGTGCGTGGTGAAAAGTGACACGCCTCGGGCATCGGTGTGTCACTTACTTTTACGGTGTTACGGTGAACGATGATGTCAATATTTGTATCTGTTAGAATATAAGTTGATCATACGAGATCTCATTCCGATTTCACCCACCACTTGCTTATACCGTGCATACAGACTAAATCGTAACAGATTAGCTTACAAGTCCTTCTGGCACGTCGTCACCGGCATCATAGTCGCCATCGCCACTGCCCGAGCGCCCCGCCTCGTCTTTATCTCACTCATAGCCCTCATCATCGCCGCCCTACTCTCATCCGGTCCAGCGACAGGGCTGCGCAACTCCTTGACTCGCGCAACCGTATCACGCGTATCTCTATCGCCCAAATCAATCTGGATTAGGACAATCACCATGACCCAGACGCCTACTACTGCGACGTCCCCGCACTTGGTCGAGCCGATCTCGAGGCCGTCTTCGGCGCCTCCAGCCTCCCGGGACCGATCGGGGGCTGAGACACCCCCCGTGACGCCGTCACGAGCGATCCCGACGGACTTCCGCTCTTCCTTGGCTGCGTGGTGGAGCTCGTCCTCGTACAAAGAAGCGAGAGCGGCAGAGGAGAGGTTATTGAGGAGAATGTCAATGTTCGAGCCAGCGCCTGCCGTCGCCGAGTCCGCTGGGACCAGAAGCTGGTTAGGCTTTTCTGGCTCATCCTCCCCTTCTTCGCCTGCCGCCGAGGCGGCTGACGTAGCTGTTGCTGCTGCAGCGCCCGGAGAACAAGTGGCTGCGGCTGTGCCGATGCACGATACGGGTCTGGTCGCTACACTCCGGAAAGTGTTCATCCCGACTCCTGATCCCGCAGACGCACCGCAACACCCTGCGGATCCTCGGGACGCGTCACTCTCCTTACCAGCCTCAGCGGCCTCTTCCACCTCGTCCCTCTCTAACAGCTCGCAAAGCCTCAAAACTAAGCATGCTGCGCACTCCAAGGGCAAGAAAGACGGCAAGCTCGTTGATTACATCAATACTTTGGAAATCTCTTCGCCCAGCACCAAGGACAGTAAGGAGGCCGTAGTGGTCCTCCACGGTTACGCCGCTGCTCTAGGGTGAGTCGTGTGTCCGACTTGTCTCGGTTCAATCATCACACCTTCGCTGACCAACGAGTACAGCTTCTTTTTCCGTAATTGGGAGCCGGTCGCACAAGCCGCCGAGGCTACTTCTCGGCGGACCTTCTTCCTCGACTGGCTAGGCATGGGTCTGTCATCTCGTCCATCGCCATCTCTACTGCACACCCCGTCCTCGGCGCCGATACCTTCGCGCGTAGCTAGGGCGGAGCACTTTTTCCTCTCTTCCCTCGAGTCTTGGCGGGCCTCTGAAGGGTTGGACAAGATGGTCTTAGTGGGTCACTCGCTCGGAGGGTATTTGGCGAGCGCCTACGCCGTGAGATATCCAGAACGAGTGAGCGGCTTGATCCTCGTTAGTCCGGCTGGTATTTCGCACGGACCCGAGTACGTCAAATACCCTCTTACGGCGGACATGACCGAGAAGGACCGACAGAACATGAAGAGAGCCAACTCCGATCGATCGGAGACGGCGCAGGATCTCGACGGGGCGGCCGACGCGGCAGAAGCAGAGTTGAGCCAAGGCGGAAAGGCAAGGCCGATGCCAGGGCCCACCGGACCTCGGGGCGAGGCGAAAGATTGGGAGAAGAAGAGGTCCGAGTCTGTCGTAAGGAAGGGAATGATGAAGTGTGAGTAGGCCAAGATGGGTATCTCATCTCGATTAAGCTGATCTCGTCTCTTTGCAGTCTTCGTGTGGGGCTGGGAGAAAGGACTATCGCCATTTTCGATCCTACGCGGCGTCGGTCCCTGGGGTCCGATGTGGGTCGGCAAATACTCGTCAAGACGGTTCGCCTCGCAGACCGAAGAGGATATCAGGGATATGCATTCGTACATCTACGGCACGAGCATACTCAAGGGCAGCGGCGAATACTGCATCTGTGAGCTCGCCTCGGACCTCGTACTTTGTTGTAGTGTCCTGCGGGCCGAGGAGCTGACTGTCTGTGTTTGCCATATAGCGCACATCCTCGCTCCCGGTGCGTACGCGAGGATCCCCATCGTCGATCGAATCGCAAGAGTCAAAGTGCCTGTGACATTCATGTGTGAGTCGACTCTCGACATTATCGCCTTTCATCAGTTGTCGCTGTACGTAAAGCTGATCTGCTCCTGCTCTTTCCCTTGCTCAGACGGCGATAACGATTGTGAGTCTCGATGATAGTACTTTCACTCTCGAGAGCGTGCGCTGACATACTGGCTTCTCTCCCAGGGATGGACGTAGAAGGTGGCCGGGCATCAGCCGAACATCTACGTAAAGCAGGCAACACCAATACCGCCGTCCACGTCGTGCCGAAAGCAGGCCATCACTTGTACCTGGACAACGCGAGCGTGACGAACCGACTTCTCAGCGAGGCCATCAAGGCTGTGCCCAAGGCCAATGTGCAATAGAGCAGTTCGCGAGCGAGTGCAGGCTGCGGACGGGCGGACGTGACGGACGTATATTGTACTGAGCATTCCATCTCGATGATACCATATACATTGGATAATAGGATCAATTAGACGCTGTGGTGTACGACATAGATACGGAGATGCTACGAGTGTTGTTGCTTTAACTTCTGACTTCTGACTTCTGACTTCTGGGAATCGATAGGTTTTGAACGGGAACGGTATTGATTTGTGCGTGGTATATCGGGCTCTGGGCAAATATGTGGCTCACGCGAGCATGGACGGGACTGGACTGATGAAGTGTCAATAGTACCTGGACGAATAGATGTCAGTCCACGTTCGGGATCATTATTACTGCTCGCTGCAACGTAGTTGGAGGGGAAGCCGGAAGCGGACTGAGACTCACTCGATTTCGAGCTGATTGATCAGTGACCAGCGAAGCATTTAGCGATACTGTCCCCATCGATTGGGCATGGAAGAAGGAGACTCACGAATTGCAGAGCGACATATCGCGGACTAAGCACTTGAAGGCCTTTGGGATTGAACAGCTCCTTATTCACTTGATCTATAAAACTCTCCGCGCGCTGCAGCTCCTGCACGGTAGCACGGTAGCACGGCAGCACGATCCGAGAATCAGCTTGCTTGTTCGGCATATGCACAACGAGTTGGAGCGAGCGCACCTTGTCGAAATGGCTCTGCCGCCATATCAGGCTCGTCCACAGCGTCGCGATCGCTATGAGGTTATCTAGTATAGCTGGGGTCGTACCGTATGCGGAAGCCAGGATTGCGTTGAGCGTGTTGATGAATGCGGTGAATTCGTTTGGCTGGATCTGTAGGTCGGGTCAAGCACCGTTAGTCCATCGGATACTTGACTGGGTACAGAGTAGATAGTGGGCAGTGGGTAGTGGGCAGTGGGAGAAGGGTAGTGGACTGACCCTGCCTTCGAGCTCCATCGGGAACCCATTCTCGAACCTGCACACCCCGCCGTCAGCTTACATTCCACTAAATACCCCTCGATAATATGACGGATGGAGCAACAAGGCACTCCGACTCACTGGCAGACTTCTCCGCCGGACCAATCCCGTTCGACTCGCACTATCTCCTTAGGCAGATGTTTGCCTATGGTGCCCGTTATTGGTTGATGGTAGTACGTCTGCGGCGGGAGGGCTTGGCGGGGATAGCTCGAGCGGGGCGTTCTGAGGCGGCGTGAGGGGTGTCGCGAGTGGTCATTAGTACGAGCAGTGTGAAACAACAATGTAGATGAGCGAGGGAGTGAGGGAGCAGGTAGGGGTATGGTGCGACGAGTATGTCATCAGCAGTGTTTCTTTGCTGTTTAAGTCGGCTAAGTATGGCTAGGCAAATGAAACAGCTCGAAGGATGACTCGTGCACTCACCCATTCCCCCCGCGCCAGCCTAGCAGATCCGCGTCGACCTTTTCCTGCCATCCGCGAGATCGCTGTCGCTCATACTCCGCTTCCCACTCATCGTACCCCTGCACACCCAGATCATGCGGCGCGCCCTTCGTCCCCTGCTCTCCCCTACGACCGTTCTGGTCTCCTTGTGCAGAGGCAGATGCAGATGCAAGTGGGTTTGAGAGGCTTCCAGTGACCAAACCCGTTTCGCCCCCGTGCACACCCAAGTCGCCCTCGGCAGTTTCAGCTGCGCCGATATCATGCTGATTCGACGAAGAAGCTTTGTGCGCTTGAGTTGAGCCGTTGTCTTGATAGTCGCTCGAGCTCGAGCCGTATTTCGCGAAAGGTGATGTCTCGGAATGATGATGCGGCGTTGACGTGTCCATCGTCCCCATTGTCGTAGGCGTCATGAGCGTTGGTATAGATCCCGCAGGGGCAGTGGTTGCATCATGGAACGACATCTCGGTTTGTGAGCCTGGTGAGTTGATCCAATGGATTGATTCGAAGTCCAAACTACTTGTTTTGCCTGCTGGGCGTTGAGCGCGATGTCCCCGTCAATAGTCCAGCGCATGGGCAGCAGCGATATGAGCCAGCAAGGATGACTTGCACATGATCGCTTGACTCGACGTCTGTAGTGATGTGGTCGAAACACAGTTTGATGATGGAGCAGAAAATGATCCAACTGAAACGCGCTTGTGATGCTGGGACATGAATGTGCTAATGACCGGTAAATCGGCTTTGACCTGGTAGCCTTGGCGGTTCCAGTTTTACCCCTCACTATACATGGAGTCCATAGTCTGCAGCACCGGCCATCCCTGCGCTTGACACTTGGGGCATAGACGGCGTATAAAGTGTGTAGGTGCAGACTGAAGCATATGCATAGGTAATATTTCACTCCGGTATGTCTTCGCAGATATCTTCTACTCAAATTCACCTTCAAACAGATCGATCCACGCTCTGCAGATCTACCTTCTGCCTTCAGCCTTCCCCGTTCGACTGTCGTCCGATTATAAGAGCTTCTCGATCTCCTCCTTGAGCTTCTCGGGCTTGGTCGAACTTCCATATCGGCCGACGACGACGCCCTCACGGTTGACGAGGAATTTGGTAAAGTTCCTATATCAAGCACAAACAGACGCTAATAAGCTGAGATCCCTGATGCGCCCTTGCTTGACGATTGAGATGCGGATAGCGATTGCTACGTTGCTACACACCATTTGATAGCGGTGGTGCCGGCGATACCCTCTACGCCAGAGCCCTTTTGGGATTTGAGCCAGGCAAAGACCTCGTTCATGTTCTTCCCGTTCACTTCTGATTTCTTCATCAAGGGGAAGGTGACGCCGTGGTTAAGCTGCATGGTTTGTCAGACATGGAATCTTATTATAATTGAAGAAACGATGTGTGGTAGGTTAATAGAGCCGAACGGTATGTATGGGAGAGTAGAATGATGAGATGGACGACCCGGACTGACCTGGCAGAAGGAGGAGATATCGTCGTCCGTCCCTGGCTCTTGGCCTCCAAACTCGTTCGAGGGGAAACCGAGCACCTCGAGTCCCTTATCGCCGTACGCCTTGTAGAGGTCCTCCAGGCCGGTATACTAGCGTTCGTCGATAGATATCAGCATAAAGGTCTTGCCACTGGCATCGAGGTAGACTGACTTGATATGTGAAGCCACTACAGTTATATTTGTCAGCATCGTGCATGCACCCCTCGTTTGTCTGAGAAGGGACGTACCATTTAGACGCAGTGTTGACGATCAGGACGGGCTTGCCTTTGAGCGTAGACTAAGCAAGCAGCGATGAGCCAAGATTCTCCAAGATCGACTTTTTTCGGATGATGTAATTTGTTAGATAGACACTCACGAAATCCAAGTCCTTGTTTCCGGGCAAAGTCGCTTTGAGATCGTAGAACGATTTGGAGGCGACGGTAGCGGGGATCGCCTCCCATCCCAATTTCTCAGAGAGACCAGAGAACATGGTGCGATAGCGTAGCGTCGTAGTGTGGATAGACGGGTAAAGATTAGAGTAAAGAAGAAACGGTAAAGTAGAAATTGAGATGCGAATATAACGGAATCTGGGTTGACTAAATGTCGAATGTCAAATGTCAGTTCGAGTTATGCTGCAATCTAGTTGTCGATCTATGTACGTACTGTATGACTCGAATGCAGGAGTAGATCTCCGTGGGACTGGGCAGGCAATGCATGTACGCTATCTTTCATCTTGTATCTTATATCCTATACTCTATCAGCAGTGCTCGCTCAGCAGCTTAGGAGCGTAGTAGATCGGCGTCTGCACTCGAGTACGACTGTATGCAACCGGCCACCGGGGAATGAACTTTGGTACCGACTACACGACTTCGGTCAACGAAGATATCGGGTCAGTACTCGTTCTGAGTATGCGTCGTACGAGCGACGTCCACTGCATCGTCCTCACCCTGTACCGGTGTCTACTCGTACTGCTCTCCAGTCATTTGGGTCCGAGTGGACTATCATCTGGTCTGGTATGCATGTCTGCCCACGAGGCAGCGGCAGCAAGAGGCAGTGGCAAGCAAGATGCGCGGTGGTAAGGTGGAAGAAAATGTTTCCGGCTATTTCCATTTGCTGTTTGGTGCAGTACCTGATGAGCAATGGTGTGTCAGGAACAAGTTCATTAGGTCATCACGCATTGCCCGTTTCCCGCTTTTCACGGATCACGGCCGCCGAGACACTGTAGCTCTATGTCTATCCTATACTCACATTGACTTGTTCGAGGCCATCCAATCGCCGCGTGTACTGCGGCAACCATCCGTGCTTATCGTCTCCTCTCCTCTGATAATTGTCGAAGCATGAAACCGGCATTCATAGTTTCAGACGTCATTCTAGCACGCCGCCAACCCTTTCAAGTTCGGCCTCTACACCATGTGTTCGACGCCGTGGCGCTCTGACATCGTCATACCCGATTTCACCCAGGGCTCTGACACATGCTGACCGTGTTATCAATAGCCGTCGGTCAACACTGCATCTCAGCTCTGTACATGTATACACCATTACTAATCACATCAACGCCCGATCTACGTATGCTCAGCAAGAAGCAAAGGTCCCGCTCGCTGCACTCGACGAGTGATCATGCAGCGAGCTATCGTCCATCACCCTAACCCCGGTTGTCGGATGAACCATAATAAGGCAAAAGCCGTTGCGGCGGCGGCGCAGTCGCTTCTCCTTTCGCGTACTCGCTGGGCTCTTCTGTGCACACATACACGTATTTGTCACGTTGCGCTGGAGCAGTCGGTTGTCCTTGCCCATACCCACTACGCTCTGTTCTGCGCTTATACGCCTCTTTCTCATCGAAGTGACCGGGATAGCGCTCGCCGGGCGGTGGTGCGCTGGCTTGACTGGGACCACGATACCCGCCGTGCGAGGGGTATGACGCGCTGGGCATTCTCGCTTCACTCTGATACGGAGGGTATCGATTGCGCTGGCTGTGGTTCTCGCGCGCTGTCGAGTGACCAGCAGCGGATTGTTGCGCCGCTGAGTTTGAGTTGTGATCAAACCTGCCTGCCATACGGGGGCGAAGGTTCGAGAAGGATCCGTCGTCCAGGGCAGAGGTCCCGTCGTTGTACAAGGGCAGAGATGGTGGAGGCCAATCAGACGGGTTTCGATTTCTGTCACCCCAACCCCGCCCGAGACCGTCAGTCGATTCGAGTCCCTGTCTGGCGTGGCCCGCGCCAGCAGACTGGCTTGGAGGGAGATAGCCAGAAGAAAATGGCACAGAGGTGGCAAGAGGTTCCGAAACACGTACGTATGTACGGCCAGAGTTATATGTCACGTCAATTTCGGTCACGATGTTCCCGGGTCTACTCTGCGTCGTGGGCAGGATGTGGTCGAGGTCAAGGTATATGTCGGTCACGGCCCCACCATCGTGGGTTGCCGGCGGTTTGAGACTGGCAGACCGCTTATGCCCTGATGTCCTCGCGTACCCGGCGTCTACTCTGCTGTACGATGGACCACGGTCGGCACCGCTGCCCTGGCGGTGAGGGCAACATTCGAATGGAGCTCGCCGCTCATTAGCGGCGTGAGACACGTCAATCGGTGTCTCGCTCGGTAAAGGGATCTCATGGTGGTGCTTCCGGCTGGCCCCGCTACGAAGGTGGCTCTTGTAGTCATGCGAACGATGTCGCTCACCGGCGGAAAGGCTGGGAACAGGTGGAATACTCGGCAAGGGGGTTTCGTAGCGTTGCGCACTCCCGCCAAGGCCGCTCTTGTACTCGTACGAGTCACGTCGCGTATCAGCTGATATACTGGGACCCGGTACCTCTGTCGGCAATGGGATCTCGGTTCCAGAGCGGTGTCTATGATGGCCATGTCGCGAAGACTCATGACGCCTGTGCTTCTCACCATGAGATCGAGACTGCGAGCTCTCAGCTTCGGGGTGGGTTTGGGCCTTTGAAGCATCGTGCTTGACCAATTGATCTTTGGGTGCAGTATCTCTTGCAAGCGTGTTGCCTTCCCAATAATGGGCCTCTGGTCTTCTTTGTATGGCAGCAGCCAAGGACTCTGGTCCCTTGTCAACGACATCCATCACTGCTCGAAAGGGGTCTCTGAGGGAGAGCCCCTCACGGGCAGTGATGTCACATTCCTCATACGGATGTTGTTCAAGTATATCGGTCGCAGTCCACACTTTGTTGATCATAGCCCTTATCGCTTTAAAAGTGGCCTGATGAGCGACAGATCATACAGGTCAGTCTTTCCATCACGTTTGCTAGAATCAGTAGACAGCAGTCCTTCAATTTTAGCTGCACTGCTGCGGTAATACATCACCAGCCATGAATCCTCACTTACCGAATCTCGGTGATCGATCCTATTGTGATCCGTCCAAGCCACCGATGTTTCGCTATTAGCTGTACCGAGAGCAATGCGAAAGGGCCAGTCACCATTTCGCGTAATGGAAGACCGAAGGTAACCGCTTTCACAACAATTTCGGAGCCTACGAGTAAAGTCCATTTCCATCTCGGTCACTCTGCTCAAGTCCACGCAGTCATCGCGGTCGTCCGACATTGTCATGCTAAATTGATATGGGTTGCAAGCGAGTAGCGAGTAGCGAGTGGTAGTCAGCCTGATTTAGCTGAAGCGTGTTGGGACATTGCGGGCCGTCTATCTCACTGCGTCTTCCTGCCTCTTTATATACGCGAAAACGAAGACAGCACGCCTGATCAGCCAGTATCGTGCAATATAGCTTCTATCAAAGGATTCGCAAGTCTGAA
Source organism: Cryptococcus sp. GC_Crypt_5 (assembly GCA_026538355.1). Taxonomy (NCBI): domain Eukaryota; kingdom Fungi; phylum Basidiomycota; class Tremellomycetes; order Tremellales; family Cryptococcaceae; genus Cryptococcus; species Cryptococcus sp. GC_Crypt_5. The sequence continues at coordinate 199,896 of JALPBZ010000003.1, forward strand.
ACGGCATTGCCACTTGGGCCCCTGCTTCTATGACACTTTGCCGAGACGCAAGTTTGGCACCACAAGGGAGGGACATCGACCGCATGTATATTATGTTTATTGATCGTGCTGATCAACTACCCGTTTCCGCAGTATGAACAAGGACGCCAAGGACTTCGTTGGAGAATCTAGCGAAGAGAAGCACGACACATGTCCCCTTGTTTTCAAGATTGTACGGTTTCACCTCGCCGGGCCTCGGTTCGCAGCACCTTTGTCAGCTTCGAACACGTTCCGATATTCAGTCCTCCCTGCCACCTTTGAACACACTTCAAGCCGCATGCTTCGATGTTAATAAACGAACAAGGCGACATGGAAGAGTCCCACCTCGCTGCGTATTATCAACCTGCCAGTACCGTGCATGACAATACATTAGTGGCGACACGGATCTAGTCCGTGAATCGCCATTAATCCTATATTCATATACACATTAACCCAACTGTAAATCTCAGACAGACGCTCTCCAGCTCGCGGCTCTATATGCAGCAGACAGCAGTCTAGTCGAAAGTGATTTTGGTCGGCGCAGGCGCATTGGTGGTGTCCTTGTAGAAAGCGCCATATGATCCGTGCTCTACATCGCGGTTGCCTTATCAGCCCCTGCCAATTCGTTCCAGTCTCCAACTAGGGAAGAAGTAGGGACAACGACTCACCCTTCTTCTTGATGGTAGTGGGGAACCTGTCCATCTCCTTGGGGACGTCCGCCCCTGCGTCCCTCAGGACACGCATGAACTCGCCCGCCAGGGACTTTTCGTGCGCTTCGCCCGTGAAGAAGGTGACTGCTTTGCCGGTCTTGCCTGCTCGGCCCGTACGGCCGCATCGGTGCACAAAGTCCTCTACCCAACACGACACAATCTGCGTCAGCTCTGGTCAAAGCATGTTTGCCTCATCGCTGAAGTGAGAGTGCGGAAGGAGAAAATGCGGGGCTACACTCACCGGTCGTCAAGGGGAAAGTGACATTAATGACCAAACCAACATCGGGGATATCCAGTCCTCGCGCAGCAACGTCCGTAGCTACCAGCACATTCACTACGCCAGTCTTGAACCCGTCCAGAGCCTTGAATCGGGCATCCTGCGTCATGTCGCCATGCAGTGCGCCGACGGTGTAGCCTCCTCTCCGAATAGTGTGTTCGAGGCGCTGCGCTTCCTTTTTGTACAGCGCGAAAACGAGGATACGGGTGGGCGAGGCGGCCGAGTTGGGATGCGCTTTCAGGTGCGCGCGCAAGTGGTGCAGCAGGCGGGCACTGAGTTGTTTATCAGCACGACGATCCAGCATGATGCTTAGACTGAGATGAGAAGAGCGGCCGACTCACTCTTTCTGATATGACTGGTCCAACACTTCCACAATCTGCTCGATACGCTTGTTCGCGGACAGCTCGTCGCTGCCGACAGTGATTCGGATAGGGTTGTTCAGGAAAGTGCTCGCCAGTCTTCGCACAGACTCGGGCCAAGTAGCGGAAACTGAGGTAAATGGTATCAGCTATTATTCAACCAAGATAAAGACTCAAGCGTACACATGACGGTTTGTCTGCCTGCTGCTTGATCGGGTGTGTGGGCAATGATTCGCCTGATGTCGTTCTCGAAACCCTGGTCAAGCATTCGGTCCGCCTCATCGAGCACCAAGTATGAGACACTATGCCAGCACGATACGTAAGCTCGAGCTTTTGTAAACCATATGCCAGACCCACCTAGAAAGATCCAGATCGCCCGAATCGGCAAGATCCAACGTCCTACCAGGCGTGCCGACCACGACTCTCGTACTGCTCTTGGCGATATCGGCGATTTGACCGTCTTTGCCCACTCCACCATAGATACACACACTGCTCATGCCGACGTCCTTGCCGAGCTTGACCAGTGTCTCGTGAGACTGTTGAGCGAGCTCTCGCGTGGGTGCGAGAACGAGCATCTGGATCTGGCCCTTGCCGCCAGACTTCCTACCGCCGCCACCGCCTGAACCTGCTTTGGCAGGCGGCAGCTGCGACAGGTGGTTGATACCTGGGACACCGAAAGCGAGAGTCTTTCCGGAACCGGTCTCGGCGATACCGACCACGTCGCGCTTCGCGAGCAGAGCGGGCCATGAGCAAGCCTGGATCGGCGTCGGTTTGGAGTATGCGGAAAGGAAAGGTTGTAGCGCGCTGTTGATGGGTAATGATTTGATGTCCAGATGAGGAGGGTAGAGGGACGGGTTGAGCGTGACTCCTTGTTCGGTGAGATAGGTGTTGTGCGCAGGTAAGAAAGTGGTCGATATGGACGGCGCGAACGTTGTGGCGGGCGCAGCGGTCTCCGAGGTGGACGATGACGCTGAGCCAGAAGCGGCAGCGGCGGCTTTGGCGAGCTTCTTCAGTTGCTTCTTGCTGAGTGCTGGCGCGGCCTCAGAGGAGACATCCACGGGCGTGGTGATCACCGTCTCTGCTTCGGCAGGGGTCTGCGTTGCGCTCTCGCTCTCGTCGACAACCTTGCTCTTCTTGCTCTTCTTCTCCTTCTTATCCTTCTTCTCTTTCTTCTCCGTGCTCTCGGACGCTACTTCCCCAGCAGCTTCGGCGGAGTCGGCATCAGCCTTGCGCTTCTTGCTCTTCTCCTTCTTCTCGCCGTTCTGGGTCGATCCCTCCGCAGAAGTCGAAACGCCCGCGGGAGCAGCAGCCTCAGCTTCTGCTTTGGCGCGGCGTTTCTCCTCCTTCCTCTTCCGCTTCTCCTCTTTGCTGATTGACGATGAAGTGTCTCCTGGTACTGACATTTCGGCTTGTGCGCTGTTACTGTTTACTAGTGTTGATGATTTGGATGATATAGTAGTTTGCAGTACAACCCAAAAAATAAAAACAAAAAAACAAAATCTCAGGTGGAGGGCAGTGCGCGAGCAGTAGAAATTTGGCTGATAAGTGGGGTTATTGATTAAACCAATCTGGTTACCCCGCGCAACGCGTCTGATAGCTGCCGGTGATGGATTCCAGACGTTGGCGGAATGCTCCATATGGTCATTCATGATAGAAGAGACTATAAACACGCGGACAAATGCTACAATGAGAAAGGTGTCAATCTAGAGAGCAGTCCATTCTCGTACGGTCCTTCCAGACGGCGATGCGCTCCCCACTTCCATATCCGCCGTGCTACTCGTCCAGCTCCATATTGCCATTCTGCTTCGTTCCTGCTCCAGCCGCCTCCTTGGCAGCTTCCTCCTCGTCTTCCTTGCGGAGCAACTCTTTGGCCTGCTTCATCGCAAAGGCCGCTTCTTTGGAGTAATGGCTGTTCCGCTTCTTCTCAAACTCCCTGTGACGCGCTCTGGTCTCCTCATCCATCTCCTCGTCCGAATCACTGAACACCTCGCCCGCTCCCGAGTTGGCGGCAGTGTTCGCTGCTGTCGCACCCAGAGGCTCAGGGACGGTAGGTTTGGGCCCGGAGTTCGATCCGGGTCGTACGGGCTTGTCCTTCGTCGGAAGGGAGAAGGAAGCGGAACGTGACGATGACGAAGATGAGCTTGGTCTGCGCAGAGGCTGAGATTGAGAATTGGCCAATGTGTTCTCGTCGAGCGTATTTGGCGTACTAGGCAGACTAGTTGTCATATACGTCAGCGATATGCCTCATGAATGTGTACTACGGGGATGTAGCTTACCTGTCTCTGCCGGAGCTGCGTGGAGTCGATGGGGACCGCGGCACTTTATCGTCTGACAGATCAAAGTTGGGTATATCGATACCTAGCGGGCTGTCAGTCAAGGATCTTTCTTGTATCCGTCAGGTTGCGAGCGCACCTCCACTCAGGATCATGTCATTCTCGGCGTCGTATCTGACAAACGGCGTCTTCGGCTCGTCGATCTTCATGAGCGAATCTTTCTGGATCTCGGTAAGAGCGATATTGGCCTCGTCCCATTGTAGACTGTTCACATAATGAGGTCAGTCACGAGTCCAGATCAAGCTCGGCTGAAGCGTGAGAAGGGTAGATAGACTGACTGGTCTCCAGGCACTCGCTGACCATCCACCAGCATCCCCTCATCGAGACTCTCACTGGGTCGTCGAACGGCATTCTTGAGGATACCCCTGGAAGGCGGGACTCTGGCCGAGCTCGGAGTGAGCTTGGGCGAGGACAAGAGGTCGTCCGTGGCCAGACCTGGAGCACCGGAGGATGACGGGAGATCAATGTGGTCTGGGTGCGCGTGCGTCGCTGCGTATGGCTGCTTCTCTTCTGCCATGATGTGAGAGTTTTCTAGTGGGCGAGTCAGGATGATTTCAAAAGACTAGGGGGCTGCAGGTGGGTGTTCGATGGTTCACGATGCAATGGCTGATAAGACACGGTATAACAGACAACGCTCACGACTTGTGACTCACTCATGGCTTGTTGAGTGATTGCAACAGACTGCTTACGTCATAAGCATAAGAGTACTCGAGTATGACTATCTTCCGTGGGAGAAAAGGCGATTAAAGCGTACTTCTAGAATAATCCCATGTGCATCACGTGTCGTCTATTCAGTACACCCACATATCACCAAGTTCCACGTCGGATGCATGCTCACTCACTCACTGCTCTCGGTTGACGCGCTGCTCTCTCACACCCACTTTCCACTCATCTAGCTCATCCACTCTGAACTGATATCTCGTCCTCTCAGTCCTCCCACTTCGTCTTCCCCGCTCTACCGCCCGTCTCGTTTTTCAGTAGACAGCCAAAATGCGTGCCCAGTCTGTCGTTTCTGCCGCCGGTACCGGCGCCTTGATGTTGGCCGCTTCCGTCGCAGCGGAACAGGGCGTGTTCAAGGTGAGCCGCAGTGCAGGTTATCTACATGCACAGAAGCCTTTCTCTCACACAAAACACCTTGAGCCACTGCGACGAGATGATATCCATGCTTGCACATTTCTAACGCTGACACACCTTTCCCCGCAATAGTCAACAAACCTCAAAGCACCTTTCATCGAGCAGTTCAACGAGGATATCCCAGGATCTCGATGGACCGTATCACAAGCGACCAAGCAGACTCCTGTTGGCGACGAGACCTTCTCTTACGTCGGCCAGTGGTCGGTCGAGGAGCCAGAGGTCTTCCCCGGTCTCTCTGGTGACAAGGGTTTGGTCCTCAGTGAGTTGCTCTCAGCGTGATGATCATCGAACTTTTCAGAATATGGAAGGCTAACGTCTGACTTATTCAGAGAGCAAGGCTGCCCACCACGCCATCTCCACCCTCTTCCCCGAGCCCCTTGACCCCACCGGCAAGCCTTTGGTTGTCCAGTACGAGGTCAAGCTCCAGAAGGGTCTCGAGTGCGGCGGTGCTTACATCAAGCTCTTGACGGAGGGCGCCGAGGGAGAGGGTCTGCGAGCAGGCGAGGAGTACGCCGATACTGTAAGCTTAAACATTCGTGGTCATTCGTACTCCCAGCTGATCAGCTTGATTCTCTCAGACCCCCTTCACAATCATGTTCGGTCCCGACAAGTGCGGTAGCACCAACAAGGTTCACTTCATCTTCCGACACCGTAACCCGCTCAACGGCGAGTGGGAGGAGAAGCACTTGAAGAACCCACCAGCGCCCAAGATCACCAAGACTACCGCCTTGTATACCTTGATCGTAAAGTTAGTTATTTCCTATTGACGAACCGTCCGATCATAATTGACTGATCCCTTCTGCAGCCCCGACCAAACCTTCGAGATCCTCATCAACGATGAGTCCGTTCGCCAGGGTAGCTTGCTCGAGGACTTCACTCCCGCAGTCAACCCTCCCAAGGAAATCGGTAAGTGCTCTTTTCGCAGTGACAAAGCCACGAGCTAAAGTGGCCCGCAAAAGATGACCCCGAGGACTTCAAGCCCGAGTCGTGGGTCGATATCGCTGAGATTGAGGATGCCACCGCGACCAAGGTACGTCGCTACAGAGTGTCCGAATCATTACGTTGCATGCTAATGGAATCACTCAGCCCGCCGACTGGGACGAGGATGCACCGCTCACGATTGTTGACGCCGATGCAACGAAGCCTGACGATTGGCTCGAGGATGAGCCAGAGTACATCCCCGACCCAGAGGCTGAGAAGCCCGAGGAGTGGGACGTGAGTTTCACCGGCGTAGTTTCGACAGCGAACCAGGCTGATCAGTGTTGTAACAGGACGAGGAAGATGGTGACTGGTTGCCTCCAATGGTCTCCAACCCTAAATGCGAGGAATCGGCCGGCTGTGGACCTTGGTCACCCCCCAAGATCAAGAACCCTGCGTACAAGGTGAGTCTGGGCTGTGGCAGAAGGATGTGAGCTTTGCTGACTCCTTCACAGGGCAAGTGGACCATCCCTAAGATCCCTAACCCCGAGTACAAGGGTGTCTGGGCTCCTAGCAAAATTCCCAACCCTGTTTACTTCGAGGACTCCCATCCTTCGGACTTTACCAAGATCGCGGGTATTGGAATCGAGCTGTGGACCATGACTGAGGACATCCTCTGTGCGTGTGGATGATAGATCTCATATGAGGGCAATCGCTGATGATAAATGAACAGTCGACAACATCTTCGTTGGACACGACGTCGCACAGGCAAAGGAGTTCGCCAAGGAAACTTATCACCTCAAGAAGCCTCTCGAGAAGGACGCCGAGGGCTCTAACGAGGATGTGGACGAGGAGCCTACAACTCTTGTCGACAGGCTGAGGTTGAAGGTTTACGAGTTCATCCGTGAGTTAGGCTTCAAATCACTGTCGAGATCATCGACTGACTGCATCTTTCTGCAGACCTCGCTGGCTTCAACCCTCTCCAAGCTATTAAGCAGATGCCCGAAGTCGCCGCCGGTCTCGCCGCTGCTGCTTTCACCGCTCTCGGCATGCTCCTCGCTCTTCTCGGTCTTATCGGTTCTTCCCCCACTACTGTAAGCATATCCGTTGATTCAAACAATGAGCTATGGCTGATCTAGTCGCACCATCACAGGTCAAGCAGACTGCCACTGTCAAGAAGACTTCGGCCGGCCCTCCCGCTACCACCGAGACCAAGGCTGTCGCACCCGTTGCCCCCGCCGGCGAGGAAGAGAAGAAGGCTTTGGAGGACGCTGGTGTCGAGGTGCCTGCCCTGAAGAAGCGGGCCACAAGGTCTGCTAACCAGTAAGCAGGTTGTCAGGAGGATGTATGGACCTTGTGACAGAAAGGAAAGAGAGAAAGAACAGAGAGGGGGATGTGAACGGGGCTAGGCAGCGCACAGGGAGGTGTCAGAATGGAGGCAGCGGACGTCGGCTGTAGTAGCAAAATGATCAGAGTTTTCCACCGAACCTGCTTCTATCACGATTGTGGTCACAGTATCTATCCCAGTCAGATGCATCGTATCGGATGAACCTCACATATGTTTTATGCAAAAGGACAGCTGAGAATCATAGATTCCACTGCCCTCTCTGCGGGACGTCCTTTGGTACTGTAGATATGACTGTGGCGGCCATCGTCAATGGACTTTCGGGGGGGTAATGTGCGCCTGAAGTGTGGCGCAACTCCCTCGTCATGCCTTTCCTTGGCTTCGGGGACGCTCCTTTGACCAACATGAACTGGGTGACATGATTGTGTTTCGCGTTTACAGCAGTAGACGGCCTGGCCTTTCAGAGCGAGCCTTCGCTCGAGAATTGTAGAGCTCCCTTGTGGCAATGCTCGAATGGACGACCTTTCATCGCTTCGAACACTGGGGACCGATGACACTGATGACTTCGAACAACGTCAAAGGAAGTTGATGACCTCATATGGTTCTGCTCGCTGTCATGGGCGCTGCAAAAAGCTATAAAAGCTAGTCGCACCTAGCTGTCATGTCAATCTTACTTTCTTCTCAAGTCCACAATCTTGCAACCTCTTCGAATATCTCTCATCTTTGAGATCCTACACTTACCAGTATCTTCTACACTTACCAGCATCAACCCTCCCACCACGGCCTTCAGGTAGCCATCTCAAACAAGCGATTACATCATGCCACCACGTAAACCTTCGAGATACGCGCTTTACTCGAGGTGAGTTGCCTTTCCACTCCACTTTTGAAGTTGGTCTGGTAGATCTTTCTGCTGATCTGCGCCGTCATGCAATCAATGGAACAGTTTTGCTACTGCCCCAGCTCCTACTGGTTCGCTGCATCATCGCTTCCAGACGGTAGAGAAGCGATTGTACAATGAGAAATACCAAGACAATTCTGAGAAGTGGCGCAGTGATGCTGACTCGCATGTCCAACTTCAAGTAGCGCATGGCTTGAGTGATTGGTGGACGGCCCAAGGAGGACGCAGAATCACTGAGGCTGATGCGATCGATGTCAACGGCAACATGGAAGCAATTCGCCGATTATGGCGAACCCGTCGGCAACCCCAGAATGACGCGGAGGCTGCTCCCGTCATAGATGATACAATCATACAGCATTTCGCCCTGAAAAAGGAGTTAGCGGCAAACGAACGTCTCAAAGATGAAATGTCCAATTCAGTACGCCGTCCTCCCACCGACTCGAAGAGCTCGATGGCTCAGGGAGCGCCGGGCTCGTCACAATTCACCCACTCGAGAGCGTCGGCGTCTTCTGCCCAGCCGGCGAGTCAAGCGCAGACGAATATGTCGAATGCGGGGGATGGGAACTATTGGAACGAGTGGGACGGCGAGGACACCGCTGTTGCATCGACCGCGTCGTCTCTCTTTGGAGACACCGGGAGAATTTCAGAGGAAACTCTTCGGCCGGAAGACGACTCTGGTCATTGGTGACCGAGCGCGGATAACGGCAGGCAGCGGCATTGAGCTGACGGCATTCGGTGACGATGGAAGGTTGTGCTATATGGAATGAGCGTAGGCTGAAATACGGGTGATCGGGCAGGATGAGACCCGAGACATGACCTGTGGGCGGTGGATTACATACTATATGAAACGGTGTTCTGCTTACGGAGTCCCTCGGTAGGATTATACATGGAGTGCGGTCCAGCGTACCACTGCGTTATACATAATTCATCTAGTTGATACGTGTTTAGATGACTGTGGCATGATATGGTCGTCTGCAGTGTGTCAGTATCAGGTGGTGCAGTACGACGCTCGTCATAACAAACCTGGAGGTGATTGCAAGTCAACGGACTGTACAGCGCATCGTCCCCGCTACAACCAACGATGCGATAAGAAGAGCACCTCTTGTCGGTTGAGTAGAAAGACTGACTTGCTTGAGCGGAAATGGATTGCCACTCTCGCATTGATATCACAACATGCTCAGAACCCCTCGCTACAGTCTCAGTCCACACTACTGTATGTAGTATACTGCACTGGACAGTTCTGCACACTCTCGCCGTTTTATACTGAGCCTTTTCACGGATTGCGTGGTGCTTCTTTGTAGCCATGATCAGTGGCCCAACCTTTCATTGCCTCCAAACAGGATAGCACTGCTGAATTTGCTGGCTTGAAACGACATCAAAGGATGCCCACAGCGTCATAGCATACGCCCTCATCGGCAATGCGTAGCACGACAAAAGCTAGATCCAGTCAGCGGTCATGTCGGTGCTGCACTCCTCTATACTTCCACTCTGCAACCCCGTCAGATAACCCTTCATCCGAAGATCCTTCGCTTGCCCGCAACTACAGTACACCTCTCATTGTCGAGTAACAGGAAGCGCGTACAGTACGTGATGCCAGGCCTCTTCTCCGAGAAACCCGACTTGTACTCGAGGTGAGTCAGTGACTTCTTCCAGTCATGCATGAGTTCCAGTCGATCTGCATGCAAACAAATCCCTGATGTGCTCCGTAGTGCATACCAAGGGGAAACAATTCATGATCAGACCAATAAATTTGTTTGGCTGCAAGCAGCTTTTCGACGTCGAGAAAAGGTGAGGTTTCTCGCCCTCAACGCCAAACATCACGATCCGTCGGTTGTCCACTACAAATTGGCGGAAGAGTTGAGCGAATGGTTGGATGCATGTACCGATGGAATGCCGCGAATCACCGAAGACGACGCGGACGATATGAGCGGCACGTTGGACACCGTTCGCGACGCTTGGCGATCTCGTAGTGTTTCCATCTTTGAACCGCACGCAATCGGTGCCTTGAAGGATACGGCCATCGATCACTTCTTCCTTGCAAAGTACTTTCGGGTGAATAGATCAATCATCACTCGTCTCCATGACACAGCCAGCCATACAGTCAGAGCTGTGAAGGATGCGCTACGCACGCGCACGGCGCAATCGGCGCGAACGACTTTTTCGAGAGGGTCGACGTCCTCTTCTCAGTTGGCGAGCGATTTCCAGACTAGGAGGTTATTTTGGGGTGATGAGACCACCGTCTGTTCGACGACCGCCCCCTCGCTCCTTGAAGAAGGTGATAGAAGTTCCAACGACACTATCCGGGGAGATAATGACACTGCTCCCTAGGGGTGGCATCGAGCTGACTTCGATGCGTGACAACGGAAGTGATGTTGTGTGGCGTGGTCCGACGCATCTGAGATCCGATTCTAGGCAGCGACGAGGCCCATACTATCGGTCGATACTTGGCACATTTGCGAGACGTTCTTTTTACACACTATGGGCTTAGAGCGAGCATTGCAGGAAACACATGAGGTATATAGACGACAGTGTGGTCCTGGTACATACCTAGCACAGTCTGTACCGAAATCTGCACTATCAGGCCTGCTGGACGCCTGATGGCAGACGACCCAATCCATCGTCGATTTAGACCGTACACGAGTCGTCTCTCGGGAAAGCTGCCGGCGTTCTGTACATGCATGACCAGTACGTGTTCCGATGACTTTGACACCATTTTGCCGTCTGCGGATTTGAGCAGGAAGTAGGGCAGTATGACGGCGGTCATGTACCAAATGCGATGATGACGAGTCAAAGGATTACATGGCTGATAGCTGAGCCGTCTCAGCTACTAAACAACAAAGGATGCTAATAGAGAGGCAGCTTTGGTCGGCTGAGATGTACATACAGACTGACCTCTTATGGCCGAATCATTTCGCCACTCTCGCTTTGTCATGACAATACACTTCGAAGCACTCGCAACAGAACTCAAGATTAGTTCACCTCACTACAGCATCTTTCGATATCCGCAAGATGGCAATAACCCCAATAAACTATCACATGCACTCCAGGTGAGACTTCACCACCTCCGAGCGATCGCAGGCGGACTGATCACTTACGATAAATCTGTGGCAGCTATTACTGTGACGCAAAACATACCGCTTCATCAGACCCCTCGAAAAGCACCAGCGAGGAGACGAAAACTCTGCTTAGGCGAAAAACTCATTTCCAAGAGGCCGAAGAATATTGGTACAAGCATTTTTTTGAAGACGGCCGTCACCCAGATCGCAAGTGGGACGAGCGTCACGTGTCCAGAGTACATATTGCAGTCGCCAGAGCACTGATCTTGTCTGGTTATCGGACAAACACCGACAGCCAATGGCTTACCGAAAAGGATGCCATAGGTCGTAGTGGTAACATGCGCGAGATTCGAAAGACGTGGAAGGATATGAAGCCCCCGGAATCGGAGGATGAGCTGAAAAGCCAGCAAAGGGATATAATCTTGGGTCATCTTGCGCTGGCAAGGGAGTATCGTGTAGGGGAGAAAATCGTTGAATCAATGCTTTCTTCGCCTTACACAGCTTCGAAGTGGCTCTGGAAGCAAGGCAAATCGCTTGTAAGCAACTCGAGTGGCAGCGAGGCAAAAACCTCCACCGAGAAGTCCCTGGCATTAATGGCGGCTACGTCCAAGCAAAACCTCCAGAGCAAAACCTCACTCGCCCCAACACTGCTGATTGAAACCGCTTGGGCCGATGACGCTGAGACACTGACTTTGCTAGGGTCGAGCTCTCTTACCAGCTTCAGTTCTGAGGACGAAGAGTTCAGCGTTGGAAATACGGATGAGTCAGAAGACAGTCTTTCTGCCTGGGGGAGTGAGGTTGCGACATGCGACTTCGCATTACATTGCCCAAAGAGGATTGGCTCATGCTCGATCGGTGCTACTTGATCCTGATATGACGATTTTGCCGCTACTGTATAGGTGACTAATGCATTCGATTTTTTTTTACCTAGCTGTTCCACTGCTGTGGCGGGGTGTCTCACAACGCAATAAAAACACTTGTCATGTGCGCCACACCAGACTGGTGCAGAGTGTACTGACCGCGGGAACGCTTTCATAACCATAAGGCCGCGCACAAGATAGGTTGGGGCAAGCTATGAGAGGTGTGTCAGTATTTATTCGAGAGAGGGGCTAGTTTTCTCGAGTATTTGATCAAGTTATACTGTCATCCTACTGTACCATAAGGATTTGCCACATTCACCATGTCGTCCAAGCGAGTGCCGTCATAGCGTCATAGCGTCATACTCATATCTCGATCACCATGGAGTTTTCGTGCAGTTGCTAGAAGACTGTTGACGGCGCGGTCCTACCAGGCGAACAGGTTCTCAGGACACTATTCGAACAATGAGCGTGCAAAACGAACTTCTCGAGACACAGTACTCCAACTTCCGTTCTGACGCTTGATCCGCAGTGGAAGAAGCCAAAAACAGGAAATACTCTAATGCCGAGACCTGGCGATACGTCGCGGACCAGCTTGTCTCTGTATACTTCAAGGACGAGGAGGTAGGCGATGCGGGCGTATTCGGACAAGAGCTGGAAGATCGATATGCGTCATTCATAGCTGCGGACGATGTGATTCTCACAAGTGAGCAAGAAATGCAGGACAGGAAGCGCGAGTGCATAAGGTATTATCGCTCGTTATCTTTGGATCCTGTGCTCGTCCCTTTTGAGTCCCTATGAGACAATGAGACGATGAGACCTCCCACGCCGCCTCCAAGTACATTCCTGTAGGCTCAACTGGCGAGCGTTTCAGTAAATGATTGAAGAATGCATTGTCCTTGCCCATAACACAGACAGATCGCCCGGGACATACGTAACCTTGCATCGTAGCGGAATGCTAGTCCGAGCCATTCCATACAGCCGTACATTGATGGTGCGCCACACAGCCGGCCCTGCCTTACAGCTGCATGACCGCGAGACTCGTCATGTGCGTCATAGGCCAGACTGTCAAACAGCTCGACGAAGCTGGCAATCCTTTCACAACGAATGACGTTCGCCCGTAGGATACGCTGCGCCAGGGTATCAAAGGTTCGTAATCATTGAGCTGGATGGAGAGGCGAAATCACCAGTTCAGTGAGCTATATATACCATCGGAGCGAGTGGCTCCTTCCGTTTGGGATCCACACCTTCATCCTCTTTCAACGTCCCAAATCAATTTCGCCACTTTCACTATGTCATGGTGAGTACAGTAGGGTTATAGCGCCATGCCTCTGAATCCCGGTCTTGCCTACAGCCACCCTTCTGCGATGCTGAATCATGCCGTTTCTGTTTCAGCAAGACCGCCTCTCAGCCCACTACTCAGGCTTCAGGCGAGGAATCGAGCGTTTGGAACGAGCTGTGGCAGGAGTACCTCCGCGACGTCACCCTCAACTTGAAGGAGGGTCTGACCAAAACCACTTCCAAGAGTTTGGCCTGCAAATACGCCGCCGATAACGTAGCAGCCAAATACCTTGCAGGCGAAGAAGTAGGCGACGCTAGCGGCCCTAAGCAAGACTGGAATGACTGGGTTTTCGGATGTGGACTTTTGAGGACCTTACAACCCTCAGACGAGGAGAACCTCAAGGACAAGCAGCGCGAGTTCACCAGGGATCTTTACTCGATTAGCTTAGACCCAAACGTTGAGACCTTTGCGCTTGAGGAGCTTTGACGTGATCACAGTTACCCTCGTCTCCAGGTTTGATAAATTCAGTACACCAGCGAATGAACGAGTATATGATGAGAATGCATGTCGAGTTGCTTTACCACGACAGAGGTGGACATCAGGTCTCTCCTGCAGTGCACAGCCCTCAGTGCCGCGTGCAAGTGTCAGAGTCTGATGGATCTGAGTGTCTGGGCTGTGTCGATTCAGGTGAATGCCGACAGCTCGAGCTAACAAGGGATGACCAGTGCACAACACAAGACAGTCCTTCGCGTCATGTTGGACCACTGTCAGAAAGGTGACATGGACTTTCGGCTTTGATGGAAGCGCGGTGTGCTGTATCTGCCAATTCTGTTGTGCGCTCCACAGGCTTGGTTTGCGAAGAGCTCAGTAAGAATCGGGACATTACCTTCTCGCATAGAAGGTGTAGAACATGTAATGGACGAAGGCACGAATAGGCACGAAGATGTCCATCGTCACTGAGCGTATACCATGGCGACTCAAGTAGTTTGTGAACTACTTAATGACTTCCTCGTTTCTTGCCACTCAGTCATCACATCAAGTTCGCCACTTTCGTAATGTCAGACAGGTGAGTTGTGTCGTAGCGTCACACGTGTAGTCCGATTGCATGCATTCCATCAGGTTTTCGCGAACAGGCTGCTGACGCGTCTTCTCTTGCAAGTGACACATCATCCCAGGCTGATACTCGTTCACTGAGCGATGAGACAGAAGGGTTCGACGCAAAATGGTCAGAGTTTACACTCGATTTCGAGGCCGCATGGACAGAGGCGAAGGATCAAGGCTACTGTGAGGATGAAATCCGGCAGTACGTTGCAGACCGACTTGCCTCCGAATACTTTGGGGAAGAAGAGGTCGGCGACGCCAGCGTGGCAGGACAGGAGCTGAATGAGAGAACTGTGTTGTTCCTTGCTGCGAGTCTTTTGGCTCCCACGAGTGAGCACGACCTGAAAGACAAAGAACGCGAGGCCATAAGGTGTCTCCGCTCGTTGGCTTTTGCAAGGAGGGTCAAACGGTTGATGTCTTTTGAGGACTTTTGAGACGGTCATTGCGAGGACTGCGTCCATGTGCTTCGCATCAGGTTCAGCACGCCACCGTCTGGATAAGCATATATTTGATGCACTGTTGCTGCCTATACCCTATGGATGTATGTCGCCTAAGTATCCGTTCAATGTGTGTTCTTCCATTATTGCCACCTATGCTTTGAGGAAGTGTCAATGATACGACAAGGACCCTGGTCATGAGTTACTCCTTGAGTGTGGACGAGGCGCAGAGACGGACTCGTTGGGCTGTGCTACATGTGTCTCGAATATCCATTCGAAAGGAGGAACCGCCATAATTGGAGTAAGATATGCCCGCGAAGGCGTGAGGGACCACTGCTGGTACCCGTTGTCCCGCTGCTATGCCACTCCGTTCATCTGCATAAAACACTTGTGATTCATGGTGCTTCGCCAGGGTATTCTGGTTCTGTCAACGATGACGCAGACGGACGTCATCCTGCTCCTTTGACGGAGACGAGAAGCGCGCCACTGCACGAAAGGCGTCGATGAAGGGAGCGCGAGGAGTGGTGCTCAAGCCGACATATCCATTCGCTCGTGTATGAGCTATATAAGCATGCTGCGAGCCCGCCTTCTTGGCAATTCCGTTCCATTCGCCTACCCCTCCTCAACTCGATACCTACAGTCAGTCGCCACTATCAGTCACTTTCATATCAAGCAGCTCAGGTCGTTCCTTCCACAATGTCATCAACGTGAGTACAGTAAAGTATTCACCTGCACGTTCTACTTGAGACTCTCATGGATGTTCAGCCACAACTGCTTTACGTCTACGACAACGAGCTAAATATCACAGTTTCTACGAGCTACCCTTCATCGAATGCAGATTCGGTTTTCCAACGGAGCCGGAAGAGTATTGGATATATTACAAGGACAGCGCATCCGTCTCCGTTGCTCATTGCATGGGCCTCTACCCGTGGTCTTTGCACAAAGAGCTGTACAAGCCCATTGCGTGGCAGACTACTGCCGACTACCTTAAAAAAAGGCATCTTGAGGAGACTGGCGCGTCCGAGTCTGACATCGGCGGCATGGAAGGAGAGACCATGACCGTCAAGGACTTCGAGAGGAAGTGGAAACGGGGTGGTAACCCCGGCTGCCGCACTGGTGTGGAACGGTTGATAACAGAATACATCAGCGATTGCTACAGGACCTACCGAGGATTTGCCAAGTCTCCAGGCCTGCAGGAACTCGCGCGTGATTACATTTCCAAAATCGAGACCACTCAGCCTGCCACAGCTGAACGGGTCCGCTCTTTCTACCTAAGCGGAACGGAGGTCACCGGATCTCAGCCACTCATCTTCGGCGGCGACGACGATGGCAGCTCCACCCAGGTTCCCTCTACGGGTCCAGCTGGCATGACTATCAATGAGATCCGGACTTTGATGAGAACTCAAGTCACCTGCCCCTGTCCTAATGCGAGTTGTACTGTGAATTGGGCAGCCGGCTGTGATGAGGAGGAAGGGGTTTAGGTGATTCGCGTTGGACTCAGGTCCAGCTATGATTGTGGGAATGCGGGAGCGCGCTGTCCATAGTGTCGTATGGATGCAGTTCTGAGTCTTCTTGGCAATCCGTGCAATCCGGCCACTCCACTACAGCATGAAAGTATAACGCAGCACCAATCTGAAGTACAGTATACACATGACATCATCACTACCATGACGAGCGATTCCTACAACATGTGTAATCACTGGAAGCTTACAATGCCATCCCAAGGTACCGGATTCAAGCTACGCCGCGCTGACCAGCAGCGTAGGCGGCATGGGTGCCTTTCTCGGGCTTTCCCACTCCTCGCCCCCATTGACGAGGCAGGGATATTCGCATTCCCCACTTTTGGCTAGTTGGTCTTCAGCCTCTTTCGCATCTTGCATAGGAAGAGGAGTCGATGTTTTCGATGCTGAAGTAACGGGCGTTTGTGGCGCACTCAGTTCTCGCTGCGGTGGGGGCGTGGCGAGAAGATGTGTGCAAGGATTGGGTGTTTGCCTGATTGACCCGGTCTGATTGCTTGTAGGCGTTATTGTGGTCCGCGAAGCCGCCTTGATACTCGAGCTCGAGGGAGACGAGACAAACGACAACCTTCGCAGGGCTTTCAGAGTCTTGGTCGGGGTCGAGGTGGGAGCAGGAGCTGCCTCGCGGTGTCCTGATGCGACCACAGCAGCCGTGAATTGCGGAACGGGGGGGACGGGCGGTACGCTTTCTTTCATGCTGATTTCACCTGATGTCGTATAAGAAGTACTGGCGTTGTTCTTGAAGATGGATTTGACGCGTTTGCGTAACGAGCGGAACTTGCTCTCCTCTTTCTCCAGATCAGGCTTCGACTTCGTTCCAATCGCCTTTGAGAAAGTCGAATACCTCCGTGTATCATTCTTATTCTCGTCTATACCATACGTCCCGCTGAGCGCGCCAAATTCGTCTGCTGTGAAAGTCCTTGCTTGACAATCTGCTGGAGGGCGGCCACTTGAGACGCTGTTCTTGCCCTTGGACTCCTTGTCTTTCGTTCGACGGACTGTCCCGAAGAGAGATAGTAGCTTCGAGGTGCTTCCGGTAGGCGTGCGAGGCATGGGCGCGTCGCTGCTGCTCGAGCTCGACGCCGGTGTCAGGCCGGGACGAACAGCGGAGCGCGAAAACGATTTGGCAGGCGAGGTCGAAGGCATTGTAGTCGCCGTCGCATCACCTGTGGCCGGGGTAGTAGCAGAGTCGACCTCTAGACCTAGAACATTGGGCGATGATGAGTCCATCTCAGAGTCGAGGAGGACATTCGACGGCGCTTTGTATCTCGGTGATGGCAGCGGCAGGTGTGATACGCTGGCTGGAGTGCCTGACGAGGCATAGCTGATTGCTCTCGGAGTGCCAATCGGAGTTCGAACCCACATATCTATCCTTGTTTTCTCACTGGTCTTCAAACTCTCGGGAGCTTCGAGGCCGACCCAGCTCCATTCCTCACCTCGTACCCATCCGGGCGCATCATCGAACTCGGGTGTGTCCTCAGGGTCTTGACGGACTAGACCTCTTTGGTGCATAGCATATCGAGCAGGTGTAGAGTCCGCCTTGATCTTTCGGATAAACCTGTATCGCCTCGTGTGGTACCGCTCACTTCGGATTGGGTGGAAGCTGTCCAAAAGCATTTGCGATAACTCTTCGTTCCTGTAATGCAATAAAGGCGGGAAATCGCGATAACGGTACGCGAGGGTTTTATTATTGCACATGAACTGCACCAATGGCAGAACGCTTCGAGGAGGCGTAGCGCCTTTTTGTACGGAATTGTAAGTTGACCATGGTGCGCAGCGGAAAGATGTGGTGGGAAACATGATGAGATCGCTCGTGCCGCGCAACATGTCTTGAACATGATCGATGAACGCTGGTTCTGCCTCTAACAGCGTCTGTGAAGCCGATCCGACCTGGATGTCGACCAGGCCATAGGTGTGCGCAAGATCGGTATTGAGTGGTTTCATCTCACGAAGCAAGGCAGCAGCGTGCCTTGGGCCACAGCGCTTCAAGTATGTGAACCTGCACGATAGCACCATATCAGCCTTGCCTCTGGCCATCTAAGAGGACTCACGAATGCAGTTCACTGCCATGCAGACCCATACCGCGATAGCTAGGGTTGAGGACCACACCGCGCGAGGCGAGGACCACATCGCAGGCGGCCGCCAACGCGACACCGCCAGCAGCAGCATTGCCCCGTATACACGCAATAGTAGCTATACCTCTCTCGCATAGTGGCGTGACGTCTGTCAGGAATGGGGGCACTTCGGCATGGGTGTCTCCAACGAGGAACGAGACGATGTCGTCAATCGCATTGATGTTGTCCCATGTCTCTTGGCCGGGAGACGCAGCGTTTTCTATAGTGTTCAGTGCGATACCGTTCGAAAAGTAGTTTCCGCCCTATGATAGTGTCCTATCAGCGCGTCGTCCCCGTATATCAGCTCATGGATGTTGCGCATACCATCAACACGAGTAGCTTAGTGTTGCCGCGTGCCTCATCAGTCGCCCACTGCAGGGCTTTCAACAGAGTCTTGCAGTTCTCCGTCGTGAACGCGCCATTACTGCTCCCATCCATCAGCGATGCGACCCGCCCTGCACAGTAAGATGACTCACTAGAAGTTCCAGTAGACAAGCTGCGCAATCCCATTCCCTTCTCGTACACTACGTACGTACACTTCTTGCCACCCGCCTACTCTCTCTTCCCACGTATCCTGCTCCCATTCCATTACCCCATCAAGAGCGGCGCCATGCCCGGCGGCACGTATTGCCTCTACCATAGGGATCTTAGGATCGATAGGTTTAGCTTTGCCTCGCGGGACACGGCCGTGGGTTATCCAGATCCCTGCTCCTTCTCGTGTAGGATCATCTTGGCTTTGACATGTTTTAATGAATACCGCTCCTTGTCGCGTGGCGATGATCTTCCCATCAGGGATATCGTCGTACGACTCGTAGTCCAAAGTCGTGTATAAGTCGGAAGGGATTGTCGCTCGGTCAACGTGTACGTGTGCGCCATACGCGAAAAGCGAGGCTTTGGAATGCGCCGTGAGCGGATTGAGCATTGCACCAGGTTGGGAATCGCTCGCGTTCAGGATCCGAAGGATATCTCGAGCCGTATGAGTTGTCCAATCCGGTCTTCGCTTCGTAGCTTGGAGAAGGGGTCTATCGAGCGTTGTGCCCCCAAGGAAAGGTTGAGCTAGAGTGACGCATTTCGTGGACCATTCTTCTTTGGGAACAGCAGAGAGCCAATCCGCTTTATCCAGACCAGCGAGAACAGTTTGTTCGTACACTCTGCACAGAGCGTAGATGACTGCGCTCATCGCTGCTGGAGAGTGATACCCTTGGTATAGCTGCGCTTTCGTGATGCTCCCCAGTGGTGGGAGAGCATACTGCTCCCAAGCCCAGACAGCGCCGCCATCCAGCTCTTCTGTAGCCTGGAAACAGATCGTTCCCCAGTGCGATCTCTGGGTCATTGACGGTGATGCAGATGATGATGACGAGGGAGTGAGGAGACGAGAGAGTGCCGTGGTAGAGGCTGCGATAGAGCCGTCATCGCCCATGAGTACCCAGTCGAGGGATGACGGTCCAGCATCTCCTGGTGGTCCCGGATGGACGACGAGAGTTATCCACTGATCACGACACAGTCTATCAGTGCCTCATTCTGATCGTAGTTACCCAAACCCTTGATAGGCTGAGAAGACTGCACTCACCCGCTTGTGTATACTCTCGGGCAGCTTCTTAGTGAGATAGGGGCAGAGCACAACATCCGTTTCCCACTCTTCGGCAGCATGCAGCATCGCCTCGTCCGATATGGCCAATTGCACTGAGACATGGTCGAATCCCAGGTATTGAAGGTACGAAAGTACTCGTTGTGTGAATGAGTTGACGGACGTTACCAGGAGTAAGATACGGAGGTGCTTCAGCGGTTCGAGGTGCGGCGCGAGTGAGGATAGCGGGCCTAGCGGACCGAGCGGTGCGTCGGTCATGTCGAGCGTTGTTGGCGCAGTGTCGGTGTCAGTTTCGGGGGAGTTCATATTGCGTCGATGCAGATGATGAAGGCTCCTAGTACCGCCAGGAAGACAAGCTGTAACACCGCCGCTAAGAGTCACGATAGATCCGCCAAACAAATTAGACGCACTTCCCAACCTCTGCAGTCGGTGAGTGGGATACTGGTGATGGTGAAGATTGCGAATCGAATTCGAGGTCGAAGTTGCAGTCGCGGTATGGAAATGTTCGTTCCTCGTCGCATGGAGTACACGGCTGATAAATGGCTGCTGACGAGGTATTCGAGGTACCGCATCGGACCAGCGCGTGCATCTCAATTGAGTAGCAGCACGGGCAGGTACGAGTACACCGTACGCGATCGAGTCATCACCATGTGAACGGCCACGGCGCAGCGCTACTGCTAACGCCAACGCCAACGCTAATGATATATCCGGTACGACTGTCAACCTGGCCCGAGCTACTGGATGAAGAGAGACAGCTGGACAGCCTCCGATTGAGTGCGAGTTGAGGGCCCATGTCGACGGTTTGGTGCGTGCGGTACGAGGGGAGCCGGGAGATGTTTGGGATAAGATTGCACTCTGGTCCTCATTCGCACAATGGCCATAGCGACGGTAATGGCCAAGGTCACGATCGAAGATTGTCAGAGGGAGCTCATTTCGGTGCCTGAGTGAGGGCCAGCGCCGCGTCGAGCCAATACAGCGGGAACGCGAATCAGAATCAGATTCAGAAGCGTAATGAATCGCAGGCTGGACCTCTTGGTTGTTTCTGGGTATGGGTATAGGAATAGGGATAGGGTAGCGGCAGCTGCGAGAGCTTGCTCGTCCCGTCTTTGTCTCTGCGAAATGAAGCGGGCATTAGCATAGTAGCATAGTATCACGGGTGCAGACAGGCAAAGACGTAAAGGCGCGACTCACGTCTTGCGCTCAATGGCAATGACGCTCTTGACCGCATCTCCTTAGGCAAGTGCTCACTCTACGTTTTCATCAAGTGTAACGACTTGGAGATCAAAGGTGTTGATTACCAATACACGAGAGAAGCATTTCAAGCACTGGCCGTTCCGGGGGAGGCATGTGCATGTGACACAAATACACATGCACAACATCAGGTAAGCCTGGCACGATCCGTCAGAAAGAATGGTCTAAAGAGGATACATCCTGATCTACGGCTGCTTACCGAACACAGCCTCGAGCCATACAGAATCACGCACAGCGCTAGAAGCTCTAAGCAGAACCGAACCGCTAGACGATGAAACTCGCGGGACGCCGCAGAAGGACGGCATGATTCTTAAGCTTATTCAAGCGATAGTATTGCGCACATGAGCACAACGCCATCACACCTTGTCGTCCAAGCCCCACGTTAGCGATTCTCACGCCACATAACCGCGCTAATGTTGAACCATTCTAAAGCAAAGTCGAGCTACCAGGCAGACGGGTCCAGCAGAGGGGGAAGTAGGTGGATTAGATAGTCCGAACTTTGGTAGATATCGTAAGGTCCCTTATCTTCTAGCAGACAGCCCTGCAGGGTTTCAAAAGCTCATCGAAAGCTTCCGGGTCAGCTGCGCGACCTCACTGCCCAAGGCGCCTACGAGAGACTCGGCCGTACAGCACTGGGTCTATGAACATGCTATATGCATACATCGTCGTCAAGCTTGTCATGAATAGTGCAAGCATGCTGTGATCTGAACGTCTCCAACATATGGTATACAACAGGAAATGCTTGATATCTCTTTACAGTGACCGAGACGTCCATTCGAGCTACTCGGAATCAGACAGTTCAATCTGTACATGACACAAGCCATCAGCCATTGACAGCTCATTACACAGGAGCTTACTCACAGGCTTAGAAGTCTTATTGCCTTTTGTAAACCTGTTCGACAATGTCATCAGCTCCATTCACTGCAGCGGGATGCATCGTACTCACGACAGCTGCGTCTGCGTCGCCCCTCGTCCTCCGACGCTCCTGGCACTGGAAGCTGCACTTTTCTTGGCGGGCGCCCTGGCTGGTGTCTTTGCCGGTGCTTTCTTAGCTGCAGTTGATACCCCTCGCCCTTTCTTCGCAGGCATGACCTCCTCTTCCTCTTCGTCTTCTTCGTCGTCTGATGCGTCGTCGAACTATCACATGGGATCCGTGTCAGCCGAAGTCACAACACGAGGTCGCATGCGTAAGCGAGAGTACTGACCAGAGGCTTTTTACCTTTCGCTCCTTTCGCACCGGATGTGCCTCTGCCGGTAGTACCGCGTTTTGAGGCTTTGCTTTGACGTAAGGAAGCATCTGAGTCGAGGTCCATCAAATCTTCATCATCGTCTTCGGCGACTATCAAAAAGTTAGGTCAAAGTTGCGGCACTATTTGGGGTCACGCACGCATGCTGTCTTCGTCAGAGTCTTTCTGTTTGTTCTTTCCCTTCTTGGGTTTCTGTTGAGCTATCAGTCTCATTCTGCAAGATAATAAGCGACAACTCACGTCTTGTGCAGCAGGCCGAGTCTCGGCATATTGAGATGCGGCACTAAGATCAGTATTTAGCATATGAATAACGTTCCTCTGATCAGATCCACTTACTGCTCCTTTGCTCTAGTCATCTGCGCGGATGGTCAGCAAGACGAATGTCGAGACGACGCTGACTGCTCACATGTTCCTCTACATCATCCTCATCGACCTCTTTGGTCCGCATGTCCCGTCCAACGCTCTTCAACGTATCCGAAACGAAGCTATTTCAAGAATAAGCGAGCTGTTTGTTAATGAGATGTACTCCACAGCTCACTCCTTGATGGCATCCTTGTCGTCCTTCTCAACGAAACGCATGACAGCGTCTTCCAGCCCGTTCTCCACCAGGACTTCAAGATTCTGCGCTTGCAAATATTGGCGGACAAGATTGGCCATTCGTAATTGTGACAAGCGGTCGTTGGCCGTCATGGCTGCAGGATCATCTCCGCCCCATTCCTCTTCGTCATCCGGCAGATCAGGGTTGTTTTTGACCTCTACAAAACAGTTTTAGGCTCAGCATCGCGGGCAGGCAACATAGCGTGATACTTACTCTTTTCAGCAGCCTTTTTCCTGCGATAGTACTGCAGGATATCTCGAGGGTTGGCCACTCGTCCGACAAAGTCCTGACCGAATCGGACCGGGTTGGTCATCTCTTTGGCCTCGGAGGTCTCGACCTTGTTGGTCGTCAGATTTCTCTCTCTCTCGTACACATACTGGCTCACCTTCAGCCGAATGAGTGGTAACATCATTTGCCTCTTCTCCCCTTGATTGCGCTCTCGCCAGTTCACCTTGGCTTGCTGAATCAGTCTTTCCACCTGTGGAGACGCATGTCATCAGTATTCTTGTCACTTGGAGCAGTCGAATATAGCATTCACCTCTTCTCTTAGATACGCCGTAATACTGTCCTTATCCTCCAGATTGATCTTTCCTCTTTCCGCCACCTCTGTGAGAGCCACTTCATCCAGCTCAAAAGGTCGTACGGTTTTGAGAGGGATCTCAGATATCTGGAATTGTGAGCCTTGGATTGATAGGAGGCCAACATGCCTAGAAAGTCCCGATGTCAGCTTCAATACGATCCATCTAGGGAGCAAGACTGACTTTGGCAAGGCTTCTCCTGGTGCTAAGCTTGTC
This sequence comes from Cryptococcus sp. GC_Crypt_5, assembly GCA_026538355.1. Classification (NCBI taxonomy): domain Eukaryota; kingdom Fungi; phylum Basidiomycota; class Tremellomycetes; order Tremellales; family Cryptococcaceae; genus Cryptococcus; species Cryptococcus sp. GC_Crypt_5. The sequence goes on from JALPBZ010000003.1 coordinate 223,730, forward strand.
GCGACAGAGCTACCCGGTTGACTAATCCAGTAATCTTTGCCCTCCACTTTTTCAGGTGTTATACGACAGTCGTGTTCATGACCCCAGACGACCAATTTGATCGAGTCATCAAACATGCCTTCGGGAACTGACTGTTGTGGGCCATGTTTCACCCTGCCATCAGGTGAGCTCGTGCGCAACAAATTGGCTGACGTTAGCTCACCTGTTCTGGTGGATCAACAATATGTTGAACCAGTCATCCTCTGCCACATCTCCTCCCTCAGGCATGTACATCTTTACGCGATTTGACCGAAGCTCGTAGTGCATTCTGGCATCTTTGACGTTGCCCACGCCGTACAGAGCAAGGTGACTTGTTCCTTTCCGCAAGAGAATAGGCTTGATGCGTATACCCGTATCAGTGCCATCGTCCTGAGCTGATTCATCCGCTGCGAGATCGAGCTTGCCGAAGTAGTTCAGCACGCCCGAGACGGACAACACGTCCAGAGCACACAGAGCACCTTCCTGTGAGGGGGTAAGCGAGTTTCTGGTAGAAAAAAGGAGCAGAACGTACCGGTCCAGTACCTTGCGGATCATCGTGATTGCCATGTATTGAGAAGACGGGAATGGCGATATTCAGATTCGGGTCTTCGTAATTCACGGCGGGAAATCTGCGTGCAGGTCAGCTAATTACGGGCTTCGCTCGCTTGACCTAGCTGTGACAGCGGTTACTCACGAGAAACCTGGCGCACTGCCGTCCATCGGGTCGCTCATGAGCTCAAACTGAGGCATGTACCATCAGCGACCATAATCTATTTAGGGGTACATGAGAAACGACCTACGCCAACATTTTTGTCTCCCAAAGTGTATTCCCTCAAGAGCGCAATGGTTTGATGCATGCATGTCCTACTAGGTCGATTTTCGTGGAACAGGTCTCCTGCCAGGAGGATGAAGTCGACCTCTGCGTCTCGTGCTATCTCGAGAATCTCTCGAAATGTGTTGATCGCATCTTGACCTCTGACAGGGTCTTTCTCCGCGTAGCCGATGTGGTTGTCTGTAGCAAGGAGGATCCGGAAGCAGCTGTGATGATACGTGAGTTGTGTGCCTCGCAATGGTGGAACGACGAAGAGCTCACTTGTCTGGGTCTGCGATGTGCATGCATCAACACGATTTGGCTGTTGAGGCAAGAAGCTACGACTCACTCTGCTCAGCAATGTCATGATTTGGCTCTTCCCCAGCTTCGCTAAAAGGGTGGGTCATGGTCACTGATCAGCATCGTACCAATCAAGTTATACCTGAGACCCACCTGCCAGCCGCAGAGCGGCCATTGACCGACGCTGCCATGTTGGTACGCTGCCGTGACGAGACCGTGTCAGTTGGAACTACAAAGCGAGCGAGAGGAAGAAGAGGGAAATGCTCGTGCAATGATGGTGATCATGGTTGACTTTTGACCGAATGACAAGTTGGTGCCCCACATCATCTGGCAGTGCTCGAGTACACGTCAACCGACGGGATCAGATTCATTACGCGTCTATCTGCAAATGCCATGTTCATGTTTCTGATTAGTGTCCGTGCGCAATCACTGTCCACTCATTTCCTTCACTTCGACTTTCTGCTTCACCTCTTCGTCTTCCAGCTCAAACCCAAAGCAGGAAGTAGATCTAGATCACCACGATGTCAGAAGCCGGTCCTTCTCGCCCGAGGCAGTCTGCTGGCAGGTCAAATGGTGCTACCCAGGCGTCAACCCAGAAGCGAAAGCGAATAACGGACGTCAAGGAGATCTTCGAGAAGCCAGATGTGGAAGAGCAACTGCGACTATCCAAGGGGTACAGGACGTTGCAGAATGAAGCGGAAGGTCAGCTCTCCCGCCTCTACAGTCCATGACAGTCGGCCGAGCTGATGCGCTCTGATCTATAGAGTCGAGAGCCAATTTGGCAAACCTCACACCCTCGGAGCTCGCTCGCGCGATCGGCAAGCAGTCAGAGCTGTTCATCAATGGTGAGCTAGAGAGAAGCCTCCTACCCGCTACCATTCAGCTCACAATTATACGTCATGACAGTCCGAGATACGGGGATCGGTTCACTCGATGCCAATCTCATGCGAACCAATACCGAGACGGCCATGGCTCTGGCCAAAAAGTTCAAGATTAACGGCGTAGCTTTTGACATTGACGACTTCCTCATTAAGTGAGCTCATCACTCTGACTCTTTGACACCGAGCTCACGATAGTTGCTACGCTTCAGACTGAAGGGGCGACTGGGGCTAGACCGAATACAGCTGGAAGATCAAGAGGTTTCCTCCGAGGATGAGCTGGATGACGAGGACGAGGGCGAGCGGGATAGGGGTAGGAGACGAGGGGCAAGGAAAGGTGTGTTGGGGGATTGGGAGAAGCTTGGATGGATTGCAGCCAAGGACTGTCGAAGGATATTTGGGGTCGAGTTCATGTGAGTGGTGTATCCGTTCCCAGACGCCATCAAAGGTCGTTTTCCGTTGTGCATTGTCGCTGACAGAGCCTGCTGCTCAGGTATGGACCGCTAGGCCTGGAACACAAGAAGCGGCAAGTCGCGCAGAGGCAGAAGAAACGGGCTCTAGCACCTGAAGTCCGGCCGGAAGAAGTTCAGACGCAGAAAGGGGATAGTAAAGGGAAAGACGACTTTGCCTCGAACGTCAGAATAGTGAGCTACCGCTTCTTCTCCGAGACCACCTTGGGATCTCGTCAAGGCAGCTACAACCATGAAAAAAGAGATCCTGCTGACGCGGTAGGGATAGGTCAAGAAAGTGCTCGACAAGCTCGACCCCCGGAGCGAGGGAGTCAACTTCTTCGAACTAGTTCTCAACCCCACGGATTACGGTCAAACGGTCGAAAATTGCTTCTTTGTTAGTTTCCTGCTCAATCAGGGCTTGGCAGGAATGCGCGTCACAGACGATGGCGAGGTGTTGATCAGTGAGTGCGCACATACAAGCGTGACTCGGGACAAGTGATGGGTTACTGATCGCGGGTAAATCGTGTAGGTTCCGCAGAGGAACATGATGCGGATCTGGGAGGAGACGTCATCAAGAACCAAGCTGTAGTGGAACTGGATATGGAGACTTGGGAAGTAAGTCGCCTGCGTTGTACGGCTTTACGTTTGGCCACCACGTCGGCCAGATGAAGCTGATCCATACGACCGCAATAGCAAGCGAAAGAAACGTTCAACATCGTCAAACCGGCAATACCGCATCGCGATTACACGCAAATACGACAGATGAGCGCGAACGGGTGGTACTCATGAGCAAACAATCTCAATGTGACCGGATCTCGTTGACCAAGGCGTGCTAGTTTTACATGCATGAGTTGTATAATGTCCATAACATGGTCTAGCTCATTATCATTGCGTTGTGTGACAGAGTCATATTGCTCTGTTCTTGGGTGATTTTGCTTTCTGTTTCACTTCTCGTTCTCGCTCGTCCTTCGCGACGCCCCTCCACGGTTAGATAGGTCATCTGGCCTGGTCTGCGATCGGGTTGGCATGTATAGTGACGCTCAGGAGCTTGATCTCTGACAACGGTCTGTTCTTTGGAGTGACAGGAACAGCTTCTATTGCGTCGAGCGTTGTATCGAGGCCGTCTATGACTCTACGGAAGTCGTAATAGCGTTATCAGCCTCGCAGAACGTTACACAAGCGTGCCAGGCCCTCGGAGTAGAGTTTGGCGCTCCTTTAATGTGGGCGATTGGAAGTGGAGATGAACGTGGACTTGGACTCACTTGCCGAATATCGAGTACTTCCCATCCAGACTCTGTTGTTTATCGTACGTTATGAAGAACTAGGCAGCAAAGCGGAATGTGAGCCATGATCTTATCTGATGCGGTGTTCGCAGAAGCACGGCAAGCTTGGGATACTCACTTGTGATTTGTTGGTATCCGGTCCAGCGTTGGCCATGGCGACTATTCCTCGAGAGTTGAACTGCGAGCACGGGAGTAGGCATTGAGCAAAAAGCAAGCAGAGAATCAGCATTGGGCCATGGCTGACGATAGTGAGCACTACTATCACTTCCGCAAAGCTTGGCGGCAAGCAGTGCAGATAAACGTGATTGGAGATGATGTACTCACGC